>BMAO01012079.1:0-15950 GCA_019973975.1 Trichonephila clavata | reverse complement strand
CAAATTCAATGAGCACCAGCCTCTCTACGCGCCAAGTCTTCACAAGTACCCGGATTCCATCCCAAAACTCGACAGCCCCATCCACTCGACTATCATGCCCATGTACTTTTGTGTGTTTGGCTGTAAGATTCCTTTAATCGATGAGTACCTATGTAATTTTTATTTGCATTAAATATTAAGCAAAGCAATACAACATATTAAGTAAGTAATACAACATTAATTTATTATAAAAATGAAAAAACAATAGCTAAATTTAGAAAGTTGCTTAAATCTAAAGGACACTTTTTTATAGTTTGTTAGAAGTTTTTGTTTCATATTATTGGCAAAATTCTTATATTGAGTTGTTACGTCGTCATTTGCAGGGCAATATAATGATTGAATCGCCATTCTTATATCTTTCTTTTATCTTTTGTCAGTGCATAATTTAGAACTTGAAAAAATCTACTATTTCTATTTTTATATGCCTTTGAGTTATTTTTTTAATTATTTTCGTCTATTGGTAAATATTTCTATTTAATAGTATAAAAGAATTTTCAAAATTAATATCTACATTTTCAATTATGGTTATTACTATTTTGAGAATTGTTGATTTATCTAAATTAGTTTCAAGTTTTGAAGAACTACTAAGTTTACAAAATTAAATATCTCCATCAAAGGAAAAAAATACATTTAAACTTTTTAAATGGTCCAATCATAGTTTTAAATGTTTTTCTAAGACTCTGTTAATTTTTACTATGATTATTTGTATGTAATGGTATGTCCGTGAAAACCTTCATTTTATCAACCATTTTGTACTATACATTTACTTTTTCAGATATTTCCCTAATATCGCGAAATCCAATTTATGAACATAGTACTTGTGGGTGAATAATACAATGAAACCTATTATTGTGTGTGTCGATGGTTAACTTCATTTTGAAATAATTTAACGAAACCTATTTTTTGTTCAGTCATATAAGAAAATCGGAACGGCAATAAATTATAAAAACATATTTCAAATATTCTTAATTCAATGACTACTACTTCATAAACACATCAAGACTACTCTTTTGTTCCGACATATTTGCTAAATTTTAAAGTTCCTTGGGCATTTCATTTCCTTTCTGGAACTATGCAATAATTGCCAACCTGACAGACGTTTTTCTTGGTGATTTCTCTAAAGAAAATTAAAATATAGTCCAGTTGTTAATATTCATTCAAAGATGATAAGAATTATTAAAATATTTGTTTTTAAATTAACACTCTTGAAACTATTTCTACTTATACTAAATTCTTGAATTCTTTGCAAAATCTTTATTAATGAAATCTTGAAACAAACAAGGTGGGAGGGGATTTTAACGCAATTTTTGGGTTTTATAAGCTATTCTTCCTGAAATTAATTTTAATTATTCACAGTTAACATTTAAAACAAGTTTCTGTAATAATATTATTTGTTTCTGAAATTTCTTAAAATAAATTTTTACTTAAATCATTAAGAAACTAGTACATTTCTTCCATGATTTTTTTTTTTTTTTGCAATCTCTGTAACCCAGCACTTAACGGGCAGGGTATGTCATACCTACCGCCTAACTTTTTTCAAGACTCCATCCAAACCGTTTTCGGAAAATAAATAGTTTCTCGTCCAGCTGACTTTAAGGTCCTATCCTTTGAGTGGCTTTAGCTTATAAGCGAAATCTAATGGCATATTTTTGGATACTGCCTCTCCGAGTATGTCAGACCCTGTACTTGAATCGCAGTTAATGCAGTAAATAAATGAGTACGCTTTAAAATATTTCTTGTACAATGGCGTATTACTATAGTTAAAATGAAGAAATATGATATTTAAGTAATTTAATACATACAGTATTTAATAGATATGATATTTTGGAGGAAAATACAATTTGTGGGGATGATGAGGAAGAATCGTATCATGAAGAGTATAATAGCAAGTATGATTCCTCTACTGATATCTATCCAGACAATTTAACTGAGGGAGCATTTATCGTCTTTGATAAAATGAACTCATGATATTCAATGGCTAGAAAATGTAATCGTTAGCCTATGACAATATTTTTTGTGTTGTGGAACGTTGCGACAATAAATACGCAAATTATTTTATTAAGTAGTCATAAACCACCTACTAAACATTGGACCAGAGGCTGATTTCTGAAGTGTTTTGGATTTCGGTTTACATAAAAATGTAAAGAATGTAGAAACCAGGAACTAATAATTCTACGAAATTTAAAAAATAAATAAGATCCAGTAAAAATATCGCACCCACTCGCGACGAAGACTAAAGGAGTGTATAAACAATGTACTGAATGCCCAAATAAAAAGAACAGAAAAACCAAATTTATGAATGAAAAATTTAATAAATATATTGTACTTCGGACTTTTCTTCCTTTTTCACCTTAGTATGCAAAATTTACGCTAAAAACAGAATATAAACACCCTTGGGTATGAGATACCCTGCACGTAAAGTTAAGGTCGTTTTTTTTCGCACATGAAGTGCCGGGTTAAATTTAGTTATAAAATCCCGATTGATACATGACGTTTGAAAAAAAGCTTCAGAACACAAACTGCAGCTTTTTTTTTTATGTTTAACAAATCCGTAATCAAACATCTAAGTCAGTGATTCTCAATCACTGTGTTGTGGCATTTTTTGTCCCCTCCCCCAACTTTTTTTCTAAAAATCATTAATTATACTCTAAGAAAAATATAAAACCTAGAACCCAATCAATCTAACGTTTTAAAAGAATAAACTAAGGATTATTCGCGGGGTATTTAACTTATCCTTTCGGGGATATAGTTGGATATAAAAAATAGCATTTTTCTAAATCCATTTATGATTACGGACAAATCTGTCTAAGAATTAATTTTCAATGAAGAGGAAAAGTTAATTTTTCTCTGTAATAATCAAGATCTAATTTCAAATCATTAGGAAGAATTAATTAATTCATTTTGGATTACACAATTAGAGGTGATTATCTCATAGCAGCAAAAAAAAGAACTTGAAAAAATTTTGTTACAATTTATGACATCTTTTTGGGAGGATTTAAAATTACAGTATTGACAAATATAACAATGAAATAAAAATCAAGACTTTTAAATGCAGATGATAAAATGAGAATGGCATTACCATTGTTACGTCCGAATACAAATGAAATAAACAAAAGTCATGATGCTCAAATTTCTCATTGGAAATATTCTTATAATTAATTTGTAATTAATTACTCAATGAATATTTTGTTGTCTTTGTCGTACGTATTATTTAATTTATTATTGAAAGTTATTATATCATAAACTACTTTGCATAGTGTTTAACACATAGTAAAATTGTTTTAAGGTATACGAATATGATGGGAGTTCGTCTTTTAAAAACACATCCCTTAGAAAAGAAACTCTTAAACCGTTTTTAAATTCAATTTATATGCAAATAATCTATGGCTATGTAACATTTACAATAAATTGTTTCAATTTTATGAAATTAGTAAATTTATAAGAAATTTTGAAGAAATTTTAGAAAAATTCAAAAAATTCAACTTGAAAATCTGTTGTCCCAATTTTAAAAAAAAATTAGTATTAAAATAATCATTATGCATGTATCCATGACATAGTGTAAAATCCTTTTGTTCCATAAATAAATAAAAAAAAATTCAGAGCTAGTCACAAAGAACCAATGCAAGAAATTTGCCATATCTTACAATACTGTTATAGAAATACTAGAATATAATTTAAAAGATATTCTTATTACAATCATTATTTTTTCACGCACTAGAAAACATTATGAGAAGAAATGGCATCAAGTTCCAAGAATATTTATTGGTAATATTTTGAGTTACTATTTTTAAAATTTTCAAAATATACGAAACAATTGATTTTGAGAACAATGCATTTTTAGTACTATTTATCACATGTTTTCATGTTTACGCATTTTTCTAACTGAAAATTCACCAGCTCTATAGCTTATAACTTCTGTTTGCTCATTTTTAATCTTTTTTTTTTCTTTTTAGCTAACCTATTTTTTTCTGACAAATTTTGTCACTGATAAACAAAGAATTTCATTTAGATTATGTTACTCAAACTATATCAAGTTCTGCAAAACCTTCCAACGCTAATATACCAGTAGTCACACGAAATTGTTTCAGTTTATCTAACAATCCATAAAATCCTTTAAATTTTAAAGTTATATTCATGGCTAACCCAAATGTAGTCTTACACAACACTAACTTTTCTTGCAAAACGCACAGGACGATATAATAATGAAACCATATTACTTAAGAATCATAAGTTAAATATTTTTTCATTGTTTTCTGAAACATCTGTACATTTTAAATAAGTAATTATCGTTTTGGTTCACTTATAGTGGGGATATTTAAATCGGTAGCAAAATTTCGTTCTCGGAAACTGAAACTTTAAGGTGGTGCCTATTTTCTTTGAACTGACGAATACGGGAAAAATTTTTACTTTTATTATTTCCCATTATTTTTTTAAAAAACTAATACGAGCGAATAATACACCGTTAATCTATCAAATAAATCTGATATATTTTGTTTTGCAAATAAAGAAACATAAATTTTATAAAATCAGTTTGAATATAAGAAAGAAATATTGCTAGATTTAATTTCCAAATAATCAAAATGCGTAATTATTTACTCTATTAAATCAAAAGTTTGTTACAATTACATTTTTAAGCAAATATGATATTTAAATCCGGTTTGGCATTTTAAATGTTTTCTTCTGGTTACTTAAACATCCATTTCCGGTTTTCGCTCTGTACTAATTCATTAACATATTGGTTTTTTAGCGACCTAGAAACGAAATAAGAACAGTTTTTAAAAGCTAAACAAGTGCTTTGTTTATAAAATTAAAAAACTTAAACTGTTAGTTTTTTACAAAAAAGAACCATTTCAAAGCATTTGTGTACTTTAAACTTATTTTAATGTTAGTGTGCCACCCAATGTTGAAATTGTTAAAAGTGTACCACAAGAAAAAGAAAAATTAGAATCACTGATCAAATTATATGCTTTTTATTGGTAACTTTTGTATCGTATGAAGTATTTTTTTATGTATCCAAATTTATTTGGTTATTTAAAACCTCCAATGTAGGCGGGCTCATTTGAAAAGTCAAATTCATCACGTTTCGCATACTTGTTATACAATGTATCTTTAATCTTTCTTTAAATGACTATTTTTTCTAGAATTAGGGGATAATTTCCTTGTGGAAATAAAATCACAACGTCCATTAACAAAATCAAAAAACAAAATGTCATCTTTTTTTTTTTTGGCAATGATGTAATTCCCACATTCCTGTTCTACATATTTGCTAAATGAGGCATCACTTAGAGAACGAAATTAAAACATAATAATAGCTCATTTTCCTTTCATGGAAGTGCTGTAAAAAGTCAATATTTTTGATACAGTAATTAAAACCTAAAATGCGTGAACAAAATAGCGTACATCATATTTTTTCAGTAAAAAATAATTTTGGGCTCAAAGTTCGGAAACAATGTATTTTTGCTTACATAAAATTATTGAATACATTTTCATATATTTTTTATCTTCTATGTTTGATGAAAATTAATCATTTGTGATCATTTTAGGGTAAGTATTTAAGCAAAATAACAAAACTTTTTTCTTAATAATATTATGTATGCTTTGTGAACAATATCATTTTTTTCCAAACGGAATTTGCTATCATATAAAATCTTCATTTTTTAATTATTCGTATCATTCATTCATTTGGAATTCTGAAAAAATGAAATGCTGTATTTTATATCTTTACTAAATATTCAAAATTATTTTTCAATTTTTTATTAAGTATGACAAATATATAATTCTATATCCCCATAACTTTTTGTGTTTTTAAAGCGCCCTAATTTGGATATTGGAATTAGAAAATAAAGTGCATTGAATTATTTCATTATTCGAAACATTATGTTTCAATTTACACGTATATGAAATTCATTAACAATTTTATTGTTTGTTCTTTTTAAAATGAAAAATTAAGAATATGAAAAACAAACTTTTAGACGGCGGTTTAACGAGAAACAGACGACAACGTCTCTTCAAACAAATTCATCAACTATTACTGATACCCTTGTTTATTGTTTTGTTTAATATTACTGTATAAAATAAAAAGGAAATATTTAATTAGGTTTAATACATTCAAGAGGAATAAAAATATAATTTATAATTAATTTGCATTTTAACAAATTTCAAAAGAAATGAATTAAATAATTCAAATATATAAAAGCATTTCTGCTACAGAGACATTCGCGTTATTGCAAATTTCACATATGACTTACTGGTTATTTTTATACATTTTTGTATTTTAAATTGACCCATTTTGCACGTGTTAGCGTTGTGTAAAATGTCCACGGTAGCCTTGTGCCGAAGTTCAGGAACCCATAAGTCAATGACATGAGTTGACTAGTGGTATAAATTTGAGCCATTGTGCACCGAGGTACACCGTGTGATGAAACTGATGAATGATAAATCTATTAAGGCTACAGTGGACAGTTAAAATGTGGAAAATTGTCCAAAATATCGATAAAATTTTTTTTGCTGATTATAATATCTTATTAGCCTCTCTATCAAACGCAAAAAATTTGTTTTGGTTTTATGCATTTTTTACTGAGTTATAGGGTAGTTTCGAATTAGTCATCCATGACCACGCCCCTTTGTTTACATTTTCTAATGTCATGCTATTGTAGCTGTCATGCACTTTGACAGGAAAAATTTTATTTACTGTAGACAAAGCCTCACTAATTTTTATTTTTAAATGTTAATTTATCAAGTTCAGGTTGGCAACACTTTGCTTTAACTGTATCTGAGACCTAAATTGACATTATTTGTTTACAATTTGTTCAAACTTCGGTTTGCATTTTTCTTTCAAGTTTACTCAAACCTTATATTTATTTTACCAAAACAAAAAGTTCTTTTCAGAACTAAAGCTCTTTTTAAATCGCATTTATTGTTTAAAATTATTAGTATGGATCTTATATCATCGAGATATAGAAAACCAAAAGGTCGCCCTACCAAAAGGAGGAAGTTGTTGTCTGAAAACAGCAAGAAGCGATGGCAGAAATCTCCTGAAACTGTTGATGAAAAAAACAGTTTTATATTACAGAGGGATCCATTATCTGACCCAAGTACATCTTCCCAACCTGAGGCAAGTTATATTTTCACCCACAAGGCTGTGTTTTCTGAACTATTGCAAAAAGTTCCTTGCAAATATTGTACAAACTGTGCCCTTGTTATAAAACAACACCAATCCATGGGATATTCTACAAAAATTGAACTTTTATGTGAATCATGCCATGAAAGCTATGGAAGTGTGTATTCAAGTTTCCAAGGGGAGTCTAAAAATTCACATGATATTAACAGCAAGCTGGTGAGTGCCTTCCTATCCATAGGCAGAGGGCATGCTGCTTTGGAAACTTTTTCATCTGTGCTCAACATGCCAACAATGGACAGAAAAACATTTGCCAAATGCATGCACAACTTATCGGTTAAAAACAAAGAAGTGAAGAAAAAAATGCTCGAAATGTCACGTCAAGGAGCTAGAGAAGCTCACATAAAAGTTGATTCTTCTCTAAAATATCAGGAAATCATTGACGTGAGTGTGTCATATGACGGTACATGGCAAAAGCGAGGACATACATCTAACCTAGGATTAGGAATAATCATCGATGTCCTTAGTGGACTTGTTCTTGACTTTGAAGTATTGTCGAAATACTGTCATAATTGCATAATTACTGGTCGAGATATGAGAGCCGATAGTGCGGAATTTCACATTTGGCAAAAAGGACATATGGATGAGTGTGACAAAAATTTCGATGGAACGTCTGGAGCCATGGAGATGCATGCTGCACTAATTATGTGGAGACGGTCAATAAGTGATTGCCAAATGAGATTCGTTTCCATGCTGAGTGATGGTGACTCGAAAACTTTTCAATTTTTGTCAGAAAATGAAGTATATGGTTCTGAGGTAAAAATCGAAAAGGAAGAGTGCTTGAATCATGTTGCGAAGAGGCTAGGTACATCGTTACGCAACAAAGTAAAAGAGTGGAAGGTGAAGAAGGTGACTCTTGGTGGGCGTAAGCAGGGAAGCCTTACGGATAAAAATATAACAAAGTTGCAAAATTACTACAGAAAAGCTATAAAAGATAATGTTCCTAATATCCAAAAAATGAAAACTGCTATATATGCCAGCCTGATGCATTGCTCGTCAACTGACGAAAAGCCTACGCATGGTAAGTGTCCTGAAGGGGAATCATCATGGTGTTTTTATAAAAGAGCAATAGCCAAAGGTGAAACCCCAGGGTCACATAGTTCAATGAGAACTTGCTTGTCACAACAAGTAGTTGAAAAAATTATGCCTGTTTACCAACGTTTAGCTTCAGACACCATTCTTGAAAGATGCGTAGGAGGCAAGACGCAGAATTGTAATGAAAGTTTGCATAGCTGCATTTGGCGAAAATGCCCAAAAGAGGTATTCGTATCCAAAAGGAGGCTAGAAATAGCAGTTACGGATGCCGTCGAAAAGCACAATTTGGGCTACGTAAAATCACTTGAATCAAAAGAGGACTCAAACCTTAATGATAGTTTTTCTTTGACTATTGCTGAAAGACAGGATAAACGACGCATTTCTCAAAACATTTCTGTGAAAAGAGAGAAAAGGAAAAGAAATACTACTAATAAAGATGTAGCCTATAATGCCGGTGCTTTTTAATTTTTTTCAGATTTAGCGACAGTTTTCTTTTTATGTGTAATTGAATTTATTACTGTTTTGCATTTTTATAATTTAATTGTATTGAAATACTTTATTTTTACTCGTTGTGATTAACGAAATATATAATTTATTATCTGGTTGATGAAATACATTCTACTAATTTACTTTATAGATATTATTAGAAAGTTCTAGCTTATTTTTCAATTTTTATCACTATATATACCACGCATGCTAATGTGACTGTTTCAATAAATATTGCAGAATATTTTATTTATATATTCTGCACCTATCTTATGTTTATATGATATTAGTGTTTTTCAAATTTATACTTATATATCTTTAATTTTTTTTTAAAAAATCAGTTATTTTCTTATAAAATCAAAATAGTTGTTTCTCACAAAAACAAAAATTTGCCTCGAAACTGTTTTGAATTTTTGTAATTTAATCCTATTGAAATACTTTATTTTTACTTATTGTGATTTATGAAATACATAATATATTATCCGGTTGAGATAAAATAATAATGGAATACATTCTGCTAATTTACTTCTGATATTATTAGAAAGTTCTAGCTTACTTTTCAATTTTTATCACTATCTGTACCACATGTCGATGTGACTGTTACAATAAATATTGCACTTATATGTATATATTCTGCACTTATATTACATTTGTTATGATATTAGTGTTTTTATATTTCAAATTTATATTTATATCTTCATTTTTTTATAAAAAGCTAAGTTATTTTCCTTTAAAATAAAAAAAGCTGTTTTTCTCAAAATCAAAAATTTGCCTCGGAACCAAAATTCAAAATGTTCCATGCGTTGCAATTTTTGTCCAATTATAACAAAACTTTCCAAAAGTATTCTTCTAATATGTAATTATAACTTCTTGGATGCATTGTAGCAATAGTGATAGGGTGAAAGAAGAAATTAAAGTTTTTTATGTATAAAGTCATTAAAATTCTTGAAAATTTCATATAAAAATTTGCGTTTACCCATACTTTGTAAATTATCATATAAAACATTACTTTACATGCATAAATTTCTAAAGAATTGCTTAAAGAAGTTAAATCAGTTAAAAATATGAAATTCTTAAAAAAATCAAAACGCATGGAACGTTTTGAAATTTTTAAATTATTGTTAAATTTTTTTAAAAAATTTTTAATTTCTTAAAAACTACTCATTTTTTTCTCACCAAATTTTTTATATGGTTTTAGTTATAACTTAAATACTGGCAGTCAAAATTTGGAGCATGTGTGTAACAAATTTAAAAAAAAAATTTTTACTGTCCACTGTAGCCTTAAGGCACAATGTCCTTTTGTAGGTGTGGTGTCCTGTTTTGGAGAGCTGGTTACAAATCAGTTGTCATCCTTGTCACTTGACCAAGGTTCAAAGTTGCGAGATCCATCGCCAATAGCCCTCGTATTCTTTTGTAGTGTACGACGTTAGTAGGTACAAGGTGTGGTAAATGAATTCCCAGACTATGCATACCCTAGCCGTTAGGCGTTATGTGAAGGAGGAAGAATGAATTACATTTGACCTAAATCCTTCTAGTGCGGGTGGCAGGCTATTTCAGCACTCTATCTATTTCAGTTTGATTTTCATCCTCGTTTGAGTAATACGTTTTTGTATATAAGTGTCGCGATCATGATTAACTTAAAAATCGAACTGCTCATAAATATGTAATATCTCTCAAATTAAAATATAAAAACACTTCCAGCTGAATGTTTTAAAATGTTAAGAGAACGAGTATTTGAAGATAAGTGTGCATCACATAGTTGCATTTTTTTAAATGGCGCAAACTATTTTCCGAAGATCGGGAGGTTGTTGAGGATGATCAGCATATTCTAGGAGATGATTGAAGCTGATGTTGATCAGATGTTCATGATGGCTAATCTGTGACAAAGAACCTGTCATATTCATGGTTTTTCTTCGGAATCATGGGTATCATCAAGATTGAATAAGTTCCTCAAGATCAACCGATAAAACAGCAGTCTACATTGAGTTCTTGAAAAGTTTAAAGAGTGAATAAGCAAGTACAGATCTGAAGAGCAACGACATGTGGATTTTGCACCGATACAACATCCCGAGGCACATTGTGCTCTCTATAAATGTGTTCATGGTGGACAAACGCATTACTGAGCTCGAACATCCACCGTACTCATCAGATCTCACGCCATACGACTCTTATCTGTAAAAATTACATTGATGGGAACACATATTTAGACTTTCGAAGATGTGTAGGCAAAAACACAGACTTACTGAAAATGGTGACTCCTAATGATCCGCAGCACTGCTTTGAAAGGTGGAAAGACACGTAATAAGTTATGTATTGATAAGGCATTGAAGTATGTTGAAGTGGATTAAAAGGTATTTGTTCATTGTTTTTTCAATGAATTTAATTTTTAAGACCAGTCCGTTCATTTAAATGGCACATCTCGTGTTGTTTACAATCATGTAACTATATTAATATCTGGAATCCCCGCACCATAGACACAGTCCTTTCTTTCCCTTGTGGTTTTTTTGTCGCTCTAGATTAAGTTTTATTGAATTGATGTCTTGTCCGAGAAATTTTTGAAAATGAAGAAATCCAACAGTTCTATTGAGTTGTGTGGATATGTTTTCATCGCGCGGTGTACGATCGTCACTAATCGTATTTAAAAAAAAAATAACTATATACAATATATAGGAAGAATTGTTAGAAATGTGTTAAGAAAAAATTTGTAAACAATTTACAAATGTTTCTTCTTTTAAATTTCATATAAAATAAGAATTCTTAAGCAAATGACGTTAAAAATTAATGTCCTAAAAATTCAATTTGTGCTGCATTCAGGTTACTGATGTGGCTTATTTAAAATTAAAAGATTATTAAAATTATTTTTGAAAATAACGTCATTAATATAAATTCAACAAGCATATGAATTGTAAAATAATTATCAGTTTTTTTTTATATATGTAAGATTATAATATAATTATATTTTTCCTTCTAATTGTAAAAAAAAAATAAAATTATTTAGTTATATTTTTAAAAATAAACATCTTTATTTTTAAACATATCTGTACTTTATCATTCCAAAACGAAAAAAAATAAATATTTTAAAGCCATCTCTCAGCCTCGGTTACCAACTGTTTATGGCAACGATGGTGTGGTCAGATATACGATCAATTTAATCGAGTAACATATTCACAACTTGATTCTACACAGGATTGATAGGGCTCTTGACCGTTAAATCAACCAAGGCTTATGTTATAGTGTAGATGTAGAAACTGGGATGTGTCCTAGTTAGATTTAAACCCGTTATCTGATCTTAATTCAAACTTAGTTGGCTTAGGATAGAGTGCCTTATTGTTTTGCAGTAAAATAACTTCTTAGGGAATCTTATTATCTGGCAAAATAAAATAATACGTCAAATGAAAATTGCCGTAAAATTGGTGCTAGATTAACAAATAAGCGTACAGATATTTAAGTTAAATATATTGTACAGTAATTGATTCTCCTATCCACCACAATGCTTAAAATTTTCAAAATGATGATAAAAATTTAAAAATTTGAAGACAACTCAAAGAAAAATCCATAAAAGCACACTTCATTAAATTTTGTTATTGCAAACAACAAAACAAATAATCGAAAAATACATGTATTCTTCTTTAAGTCTCTTCCTAGATACAAAGCTAATTAAGTTAATTATATAAAAACAAATACAATGAAGAGAAACATAATTATCCTATGGAAGCATTTTAAAACTATATATTGCTCAATATTATGCAATGGAAAAATGCTCATTAATGTATTAGGGCCATGAAAAAATTTTAAAATGATTAGACGAATACATTTTTAAAATATTCGGTGCTGCAAGAATATATATATATATATATATATATATATATGTGTGTGTGTGTGTCTATATACACCACATACGCAACTATATATAAGCTACTTTTGTTAATCTTTTTTGCATAGATTTTGTGAAAATTTTCTTATGCTTATTCCAAATATAAATTGAATAATAAAACATTTTGTTATGTCTTATTATTAGTAATATATATGTTTTGGATTTTATACTGAGAATTCTTTAGCACTAAGCACCACTAAAAATATACAATTTTGTGTAAACATTGACGAAACTAGTATATCGATTTTTATTAGCAGTTTCTGTATCATTCAAAATATGCTTTATTAGAGAACAGGTCATTGGTTCGGTGCTGATTGTACGTGATCAACTACGATGGTAAGTTACCGATATAATATCCAACACGCGATAAGAGACATACAGTGGAAGGATTTATAAAGATGATCTAATATTCCACAGGATGACCAATACGGTATTTTACCATTACTAGCACATATGACGACGTTATATGTTGTGTCTATATATAAAGTAGATAGATGTGTGTGTGAGAGAGATAAATGAGAGATTAAATACTCTTAACGAATTAGAACACATTTAGTTGGACTAGAATTCCGACAAACACGTGCGAATATCCGGAGAGATCGTGGAAAACACACACAATAGAGTCTCGAACATCAGTAAAAGGGACTCTGTTTAGGAGTCTTTGTAGTTCCTTTTTTTTTGAGAATACATGTATGGTTTCTTTCCGAGTACATGGAAATCTCGGGAAATAGTAAAGTTTTCATATTTTTTGTATTCCCGGGAGAGAAAAAAGGGCTGGATATCAGAAGCCTTATATATACTAGCGATGTCATGAATCTTATAATAAGTAATATGATAGGATTAATATAACACTATAGCCATTAATACATTTTTTCATTTACATAACACTTCTTATATTTCTTAAATAATGAAAAATATTTTACAAACATGACTAAAATAATGAGCAACACATAATTAACACTTTCTTCTTAATGAAATAGATAAATATTATCTTTGGAAATATATAAGGTTGTTTTAAATGTTAAAAAAAATAAAATAGGGACATATTTAACCAGTTTTCTAATGAAATAGCAGCATATTATCATTGAAAAATATAGTAAAACTAATAATCGTTATTTATTTTTTTAACAATTAAAACTATTTTCTTTAAAAAGAATTATACACTTTTCAAATTAATTTGTCATGTTTTACGTTTATTTTATCAATGCACATATGACATAACCTCCATAAAAAAAGCTATGTTCATATATTATATGCCAGCCTTTTTTCCATGTCTTTTAATGATACTTCAAGCATTCTCTAAAATTACTAAAGTAATTTTAATTTCAAAATATTTTTTTCCTTTTTTTACTGATCATAATATAATAGAAAGCAATTTTCCTTTCTATATATGGTGCTGGACAATTTTTTGTTTTTGTTTTTTACTATTTATTCATTAATCGAATTTAATTATTCAAATTAAAAAGTATAATAAAAAAGGCATTCTCAGAAATTAGGCCATCCCAGGTGGAATTCGAACCCGCGACCTTTGGTTCAGAAATTCAACGTGCTACCTATTGCGCTATAAAGAAACAACGACCGAACTGGCTTTGGACTACTGTTTTATTTGTTACTATTTATTGATTTTTCGAATTTAATTAATGAATTATATATAAAAATTTGTATTAACTTCAAGTGTCAACTACTTCAAGTTTTAAAATATGTATTTGAACTTGAATGGATGAATAGAAAATATTTTATTAATGACTGTAAATTTGAACAATATATATATATAGAGAGAGAGAGAGTGAACTATGTAATTGTAGGAATTGAAAAAGAGAATATTGGAAGTGCTGATTTTTTGAAGAGAAGGGAAAATTTACAAAAGTAGAGAAAGCCTGGTCAAGGCTAGACCATGCAGCTAGAATCAGTAATTATAGAAACTAAATTATTATTAATAAAATTTTTGAAATACCTAACATTGCGTGCGTACACACACAAAAGTGCTACCGTCATGAAGGAAAGAAGAAATTCACATATGGAGATTAAGTTATACATTCTTGGTAACAGCCCATGCAATGCCGTGCTATACGGAGAGGAAGAAATCCGTACAAATGGGCAAATAAACCAAATAATTTCGATGAAGGGAATTAAAATGGCATATAAAAAAAATTGCACCCACCCCAGGGCATGCTGATATTGAAGTTATACGCTTGGCAAAAGGCCGTGCAACGCTCGGCCATGTATCTAGTATAAAATATAATTTGATAACTCTCATATAAATGAGCAAAATTTTGAAATGTGATCAGATAACCATTAATAAATATTTAAAAAAGGGGGCTATGCATCATAAATATAGTTTATTAATGTGTAAAGCCGGGCTTCAATGAACATGTAACTTCAGATGTAATATGAATGCATTTTAATCTACGAGAACCGTAAACATTAAACTGATAAACATACAGAATACAAATTAACTTCTATATATGATTAATTTATGTAATTTGAAGATAACATCACTATTTACAAATAAACTTTAATGCGATTACGGAATAATAAATACTAAATGAGATTTTAAACTATTCATTATTACCAATATCCATAAACGAATGTCTAATAACTTAATAAGTTAAGTCCATTACATATTATTATTTCACATAACTTGCCAAACAATTACAAAACAATTAGATTAGGGTTACTTTACTGCTTAATTCGACTCTCTAGAAAATGTTCTTGGAAACATATATTTTTAGAGAACTTTGATCTCTTCCATTGCGTAGGTTGTTATTAATCCATTACAAAAATGCTGAGCTAATTTCAAAGTGATGATAAACTAATGAACTCAAAGCAAAAGTTACGAATAATCTCATTACTATAATCTGATAATAACTTCAATCAACAATGCAAACAAATGCATGGAGCAGAAAAGGGGAACAATCATAACCAAAACTAATAATAATCACGGTGTTTACGTCAATCTGAATAAGTTTTTTTAATTAACCTACTGTGAAAATAACTAGAATAATAGGTTTTACAATTTATTTTGTACTTTAATCAACAATACACACTTTTCATAACCTCCTTTTGCATTTTAAATATTGATATTTAATAAATGCTTTCTTTTCTTACAACTGTATATGTCTTTTTTCTTTTTTACGTGCATTGTTTTAAATAATATTTTATGATTGCCTTACATTTTGAATTAAGAAACTTTATTTTTTAAATATTTGACAGATTATTTATTAGAGTGGTAAAGTATACTAAATATAAAAAATTGTTCGTGCTTTTCTGTGATATGTCTAAAAGTAATCTGCAATGTGTTAAAACACATGTATTGGATAACATAGACATCAATTTATA
>BMAO01012078.1:0-17304 GCA_019973975.1 Trichonephila clavata | reverse complement strand
AAAAAGTCTGCTTTCATCCTTTCGAAATCGTACAACAAAGGTAAAATTTAATAGAAATATAATTTTTTTCTAACAAAATTTCATGAATTCGTTTTCTGTTATTTATATACTGAGCATGCAAGAACTCATTAATTCTGAATTAAAACTACATAAGATAACGAGAGTTTTGTAGCAAAGCACACAAATAGTAGGCAGAAAACGTCTTTTGTTCACTATTTCAATATTCTTGATTCAAGGAATTTTGAAATATTGAACTTAACAGAGTTTTGAATTCAGTTATCAAGTAAAATAGCTTAAGAAAAATGTGACGCAGTTATTTTGACTTTTGAGAGTTACGAGACAGTTCAAGGATATAGAATGTAAAAGGAAGGAAATTAGTATCAGTGAGCGTAAAATCACATATAAAAATGTGGGAAGAGGCAAAAAGTCGTCTGGATATAGCCAGATCTAATGGACAGGAGTATTCATCTATCCAGCGTGTATTTATTAACTTTTAAATTTACCAATCAGAGAAAAATGAAATATGATATGAATGGTGAAATAAAACCCCGTTTGACTGCAACTCAAATAGCAACAGACATTCACGAGAAGTTTAACAAAAATATTTGGGCGGATACTGCAAGAAATTTTTGAAAAAGGCCGGATACTGTAGTCGAGTGACTCGCAGAAAGCCTTATATTCCAATGGCCTAATGGCTTAAGCGGGTAGCTTTAGCAAAAGAACATAACATAAGCCTCCGGGATTCTGGAGGATTGTGATATTCTCTGATGAGAGCAAATTTTGCATCTTCGTCATAAAAGGTTGCAAATTGGTATGAAGAGAGAATTTAGTACCAACGGTAAGGCACACGGGGGTGAAGTTATTGTGTGGGGGTGCATGGCGAGCAATTGTGTTGGCATATTGGAGTATATCGAATCAATTATAAACAAATATGATTATCTTGATGTCCTAAAAATAATTTAAAGGAAAGGGACACCAAACTTGGCATAGAATCATCGTTTCGTTTTTAACACTACAGCGATCCTGAGCACACAGCAGAGATTGTGAAGCTTTGGCTCTTGTATAATGTCCCAAATGAACTGCATATGCCTCATCATTCATGTAATCTAAATCCTGTGGGAAACCTATGAGATTTCCTGGAGTGTAGGATTCGTCAACAGAATATATCTAGCAAGGATATGTTAAAGAGTATTCTTAAGGACCAATGGGAGGATATAAGCGCAGAAGAAACCCACAAGATTTGTTAGTTCAACGCCGAAACGATTTCAGGATGTTCTCAAAAGACGTGGTTAACCAACCAGCTACTAAATTCCTCATTATCCCCTTTTTAAATAACTTTTATAGTTGTTACTAAAACTGTGAACGCAGACCTTTTTTGCTTGATTTTTGTTAGTATCGCTACAAACCTGTTTTTATTTTAAAAGCTGTGAAAGCAATCCAAATTTACTTTTGTTATTATGAATACTTAAAATGAACTAAATATAACGTAGTTTTAAAATGTTTTAATTCTAGTTTTTAAATTCCCCCCCGTTGTTCATGTAAGTAATAGTACGTGAATGCAGACTTTTTCCAGCTAGTGCCTGTTAAGTTCTGAAGTTTTAAATAGCATTCGCATTACAATTTGCGTGATGTATAAATCATCTTTATTTTTTTTCATGATTAAAATAAAATTTTCGCAAATAAAATAAAAAAGAAATTTTTATTTCATCCATGTTGGAGTTACAGGTATAAGACAAAATAATAGAAACACCTTTAATAAGGGGTTGGGTCACCTTTGGTCTTAGTGACAGCTTGTATTCGACGTAGGGTGGACAAATAAAGGTCTTGAACAAAGTTCATCGGAATTCAAATCCATTTCAAGTGCAAGGTTGTTTCAAGTTCAGGTAGTGTGCGTGGAAGAGGAGACCGAGCATGGACTTTGTTCTCTAAAAAACTCTATAAACATCAATGATGTTCCTGAGAATACCACTTTAATTTGTTCAATTCAACCTTTTGCGTCTGATGCTAAATTATTTCTTTGAGTATCAGAGCCAATGTGATATTTATATGATCATGAGTGTCTACGACTTGCCATTCCAGAAAATCTATTTACTCCAGCCGGGATCAAACTCGCGATCTTGGGCTTACGAGGCAGACTTGCTACCCCTAAGCAACGGAGACGAGACAACAACTAAGACATTAAGCAGTTTGAATGTAAAAATTCAAATGCAAAATGGAAAGTTTACAAGTATTTTGGAAATTAAATCTTGAGCAAAAAAATGCATATCTTTGAACTATTTTTATACAATAATTTCATGGAATGGCAAAAATATTCAGTAATATTTTTATTCTTAAATGATTTACGAATAATGGTTGAAAACATTTCTATTATTAAGCTAAATATAAGAGGAATAATATAATCACTTCAAATGTTTATATGCAGAGACTATTAAATTAGAGCCTTTTATAATGACCAGAAAACATTATCATATAATGTTCCCTGATCATTTATTATTTCCGTAAACACATAATGGTGACTTTAAAGAATCCAAATAATTACATATGAAAATGGTTATAAATAATTGTAGTCCAATCAAACCTATTATTAATATGAGCTAAGTGCTACTGAAAAATTACCAATAATTTCAATGTAAAATAATTAGGTGATATTTTACGCCATGTTTTATGTGCGTTAAGATTAGTAATATATTTTACTTTAATAAAAATGAATGATAAAATCAATCTCATTTTCAAACATTTCATTACTTTCACTTTAACATATCGTGAGTTAAAGATAAATTCATGTATAAATGCTTCTTTTCTAAAATACAGATTTATGAAGATAGAAATAAGTGTGTACAAAATAAAATTTGATAAAAAAAGGAGTCTCTCTTTTTTTCCTTTGAAAGGCTTTTATCCTGAAGCCATGCGAGAATGATTTAGTATTCGGATAAACATTGATGAAGCCACTTTCCTCAGCCGTGCTTTAGAAATGTCCATAAATTCAGACTGTGTAGTAAAATCAATGACGGAAGAAACCAACACTAACATCAGAGACTAACTCATCATCATCCTGTAATGAGGATACTGAGGCGGTAAATTGGAACTGGATGGAAAATATTTTACCGTCGACTGCATCACAGATTCATGTTGCAGTGATTACTTACGATTATGTTTAATAAACATTCCATCCAAGTAGTTATGACATTTCAATATGCCTTTAATTGGTGACAGAGTGTTCTATGTATGTATAAAATAGACAGAGGAATGTTAGAAAGTAATTATCATTTTTAATTTAGTATTTTTTCTTTTAAAAAAATCTATACTGTATAGAGTATTCAAAATGTAGTTATTGAAGTAGTTATTTTCCGATTTCCTCAGTTATTAATGAATTGAATGAAGTTCCTGGAATTGTATAAATTTTAGTAAAATATTATAATAACGTATTTTAGCCAGTTCTGGACAATGATTACATGTATGTTATCACACTTTTCTCCCTCCAGGGCCCACGATATCATATATGTGACTACATTTTTCCTTCTCTGGGGCCCATGATCACACAGGTGTGACCAGATTTAGAAACGTTTTTATATTAATTTTCACAAGGCACTAGTTGGCTATTAAAGTCGGTTTTTTTAGAGTAATACTTATATATATATATATAACTAAACTTTGAATTTCAATATGAGCTTTCTGCTCCTAGTTTTTTTTATTAGATCCAGATTGTTTATAAAAAACATATGTTGCATCTGCACATGTTTAGATTTTTCGAGAGAATCGGGCATTTAAGGGTCCGTGATTTATTGCGCTCTGGATTTCTGTTTGTATTTTGACTAAGTTGGAAAAAGAAGGAAAGCTTATTAGTGTATTGGGCATCAAACATTCTAATAATAATTTCAGTATTTATTTTATTTATGGTTCATATTTACATCAATAATTTTAATACTCAAATGACATTTAAAAAGCAGATCTTCAAAGAACCAACACGATGATTCATTTTTAACGAAAAAAATAATTTTTCTTCTTACTGTGACTCATTTTTAATTCAGTAAAAACAAACGATTCTTTTTCCATTAATATTGCACTTTTAGAATTGCTGCAACTATAAGAGTAGAAAACATAATACTCAAGTGATACTAAGAAAGCAAAAAGCATTATAAGGATTAATTAAAAATAAAAAAAACAGTTATATTAGATGTTTTTTTAAAAAATTTCTATCAGTTAGAACCTAATCAAGTTTATATGAGAGTAAATTTATCGTTTGATATTTGTCAGGTAGTATTTTCTAGGTTTTACGTCTATTTTGTTTTAATCATCATCGCAAAAAGAGTGAAATAAATATTTTTCTATTAAAATGAAGAAAGTTCCTTAAAATTCGCAATTGTTTTTAAATGTAGCGAAAATGTTTGCACTGTATATCCATATATATCAATTAAAGTAAAATATAAATTTTAGCGCATTTGATTGAATTTAAGTTTTTACTTGAATTTTTAAATGAAATTAGGCTTAGTAGGGAAATTTGTGCCTGGAGAAGCTTTTTTTCCCCCTTTCGCTGGTCCTGAAGAGTTTTAAGGAGTAATTTACGTATATTGTTGGATATATACGGGGTAGCTGCAAATTAGTTTAGCAAAATGAATGGTTTATTGCCAGTAATTTACAGAGAAAAAAATAAAGTATATATTGTTGTAAGATAGAAAAATAGTCCAAATTTACCATTATCACAAACGTTCGATGTGGCTTCCTTTCGTTGCTATACAAATGTCCCTTCACTAAAACGGTTCTTGCCACATATTTGTCAGCATGTTACATTCGATCAAATTAATTGAAGCTTAGATTCTTAATTTTACATCAGGAATGGATGTAGAACATGACAGAGTGTACACTTGATCCTTTACCAAATCCCATACATTGAAGTTCAGTGGTTATCCCAATTGCCACTAAACAACACCTCCACGACCAATCTAAAATGGGACTACAGCAGTGAGGTAAGATGTAAAATCGCTGTGGTATTGATGGCGCGCCATCCTGTTGAAAAATATTACATCCTGGAGTTTTTTCTTTGATGATTAGCGTAAAGAAAATCTGTAGCATGTCCAGGTAAATAATTCCTGTAACAGTATTTTCAGTGAAGAAAAATGGACCGAGAACATTCCCCGGAAGCCCAAAGCCCAAAAAACGCTTACCCCGGGGACTATCCCTTTCCTGTTCTAGGGGGATTTTCTGAACCCCAAATGACACTTAACGCCCTTTATGAACGAAAGGATATGATCCTATACTAGTCCGACTTTAAATGGGTTAATCTCCTTTAACATTTTAAAAGTTCTGCACTTACGAAATTGCCCAACTAATTTGTAGACACCCTGTCTAACAAAACGTTTTCAGTCTGACATGCTGTAAAATATCATACTTTGAAATGAAACAGATACTGTGGTAATCGAATGCTGAAAAGTATAAAAAAAAATTGACCAACGTAAAGGTTATTTTCATTCACGGAATGAACGGTTTTTAAATGCATGATAATAATAATTTGCAGATTATTTGTGAATTGAGTTGCTCCATAATTTGCATGCTTATTTGAGAGAAACATTTATTTTTCATTTGCTAAATGCACTATTTTTTGAGAAAAATATTTTTCTTTATCTCTTTTTTATTTTATCAAAAATACTTAATTTAAGTATTTCAAGTAATAATGGATATGAATAGAAATATGTGTAAAATATACTTTGTGAATATATTTAAGTTATGAACAAAAATTCAGAAAATGTACTTTCAAAAAATAATAATCAAATTTATAATGATAAATGAATTTTTTTAAATTTTTTCTTTCCAGAATCACGCAGACACACAGAAAACAATTATTTACCGATTTCCATATTACTGTCAATTTCATTTTATAGTTTAGCACAAGCAGTAAGATGTTTGTGTTTCTTATTTAATTTCAAATTATGTTGTTTTTACTTTTTTAATCATAAATTTATACTACAATTAAATACAATAACTTTTTTACAACTATTATTTACATTAATGCACATTGTTAGTATTAGTTGTGTGTATACGTAAACTCAATAAAGTTCTAAAGTTTAAAATTATAATTTCTCTGAAATTAATTACTAAAAAAGGTTTTTTTTTTTTCAAATTTAGTATGTTCTTTGAATGTACGTTTCTCTCTCTCTCTCTCCATTATTTTAAAAAAGACGGCTGGGTGGCGTGGTGTTGGGTTGTCACTGGACTTCTGCAAGCAAGGTTGCGGGTTCATCCCCGGCCTTTTCATGATCCAGAAAATCGACAGTGGTCATGTCGTATGATTATATGGCATGTAAAAGATCCATAGGGTATCTATTTGGTTTGAATGCTTTCGGCAAAATTAAATTCTAGTACATGTTCTCATCTTTAGAGCTCAGGTGCCTTGCTCTAGGGAGGAAACTGTGTGTCAAGGTTAGCTGCTTCGAATGAACTGGGTCATCAATGGTAAATCATCAATCCACAGTCCATTAGAAATAAGAAAAATATTTTGAAGAATTAAGAAGTAAATTTATTAAACGAAATTCTCCAAGGTAGTTAAGTTATACCTTCTTGCAATGAAAAGTTTGGTTCACTGTAATCTAGTTATATATTGCTGAAATATGTCAAAACTATATAATGAAGAATGCCAAAATTTTAATGAATTGAAAAATTATAAAATTTTAAAAATATATATAATTAACTAGCTGACCCGGCACAAACTTTGTTTTGCCATTTAAATTATTTCTAGTGAATATTTTGGTAGTCAAATAAAAAATAACTAACTCATTTTAAGTGTGTGGGGATGTGGTATATGACTGAAAGAGGATTGGAAAGCTGTGAACGATGACGGCCTGTAAAAGTAACTAAACACTAAACATTCATTTATTGAATTATTTGTACTTTTAGTATTTTAACTAATAAATTTCAAATTACATCTCAATCATAAATTATCACAATAACATTATCAGTCTCTTAGTGAAATGGAGTGTACGATATTTTTAGTAAATCCATCTTTAGCCTACACAAACAAACTAAATGGTTTACCCATGCGAGAACATGCCGCTTATAATGGTCCGTGTGAAAAACACATTTTGCCCAAATCTAAGCCATAAGCAGAATTCGTTTGGCCTTGAGTCTTACTGTGATTGCCATTGCGAATGCGAATCTAAATGGAAATTGAATCCGTTTGAATTCAATTGGCACATCTGTGGGACTAATAAGGAATCGTGGTAGTAATACGTCTTATTCCCGGAACTTGCCATTCAAAATGATAGCTTCGACAACGTTATCAATAAATTTTTTCATGACTAATCACGTGCCATTGCACATCCGTGGTGGGTTTAAATTACGAAGCAAAATAACCGGAGATCCAACCTTCAGTTGTAAATAGTGTGGTGGCATGCCTGGCAAATCCAATGAGCTCTAAATCTCTGTTGGGTAATTTACAGCTTCGTTGGTATCGCAAGCTGTATCGATAGATTTGTATGACATCAAGTTCACAGGCAACAACTATTTCCTTCTGAATATACACACAAAATTTTAAAAGAATCGGTCTGGCCTTTTCATTTATCTCGTGTTACATTTGAAATAATGATAAAGAAGTAGAAAAAAGATTAAGCTCTTCGCAAGTAATTTTGAAATTTTTGTTTTATAAGCCGATGCAATGTATGAATTTTTGAATTAAAGATATGTACAAAAAATAGAAACAAAAACTTTTCACTCGGCAAATTTGGTGATTTTTGGTTTGCTGTAGACACCCATTTTGCTATTGTAACCCATGAGCATGGTGATTTCGGCGGTGGAACAGAGAAGAAAAGTCCACTCATCTAGCGCGAAACCGATTTTTGACTCCAAGCGAAATAAACGGTGAAATAAGCAACACAAAGGAATAAAACAATTGCTCGTTTTAAGGTTTTTAATTAATATATTTTGAACTAATTGCAATATCGGAATGAAAAATAGTTTACGTCCTATTCTCAGACCTATTAAATATACGCACAAAATTTCATAAGAATCGTCTTGTCGTTTCGGAGGAGTTTGGTTACAAACACTGTGACAGGAGAATTTTATATATTAGATTAAATTGTGTAGGTAAAAAATTTACTATTTTTCTCCAGACAAATTATAGTTACCAAAGTAGAACTATTTGCAAATGTTTCACATTTAATAAGAGTGATATATAAAAATATTTTAAAGTATGTATTTCTCAAATATATATATATATATATATGACAGGCCCCAGGCCTGCTGGTTAAATGAGGAGGGCATCATCTATAACAAATACTTCTTTTATTCTCCTATAATCATCTAATATACAATATGGCAGCCCTTAGGCGCGCAACACCATAGAACAATAGACGGTAATCCGGCAAAGGATTCCACCAGCTACCTTTTCCAGGACGTGTTCGCCTTCGTCAAATAACACTGTTCTTCACTGGGAAACGGAACGCGAAGCGTTCCTCCATCCCATATCTGGATTTTTGAATGTGGCCTGTTGTTGTGGGGCCTTTATTGAGAAGTGGTTCCCTGATTGGTTGGCTGTACTAGTCAAGTAGGCGTGGCTATTGCATCTGATTCAGGAAAGTCTGAGTTGCTGAGGGATGATCTTGGGATAATTTTGAATGGCTAGTGTGCTATTGGCTGATGGGTCTCTGTGAGCAGGTACTCTATTAGTTGCAATGAAACGTTGGAACTAGAAAATTGGGTGGTCACCTTCGTCAGCGCTCGCTCCACCTTTAAATAGGCTTATTTACCCACTAATCCTTACGTGATTATAAAGAGTTCGCTCTATTTTTATTTACTACTCCCTTAATTTTAAAGCTAATCTTTTCAAACCTGACAATATATAATATATATATATGTGTGTGTGTGTGTGTGTGTGTTCAAAACAATAGTTTTTTTTAAAAAACTACTTACGCTGCTAAATTTTATATATGTCACACTTATTATTTAAGAAAATTTAATTTATATAGAATTTATCTGTGTATTTAAAAGAGAAATGTTACTCACTCATCTTAATAACTTCGGAACTATTAAACCTACTGACTTGGTATTTTATAAGTATGTTTCTTTCATGGAGTTGAGATCCGCTAAAATCAAATTTTGCAAAAATATACTCTTCAGTGGCCTTGTGGGACTTTATAGATAAATATTTCCGTTCATTAACTATTAGACGTAGAATCTTGAAATTTGATACGCATGTTCCTTTTTTAAATTAGAGATCCGCTGCGAAATCGGTTTTACGAAAATAGACCCTTAATAGGCGTTGTAGAGCCTTGAAGGAGGTTAAAGATAAATGCGTTTTTAAACTATTAGATGTACAGATTTGAAGCTTAGTAAGCACAATTCTTTCATGGAGTATATATCTGCTACAAAACGGGTTTTGGAAAATTGACTCGTATGGTGAGTTGCTGGGGCTTAAGGGGCGTTATAGATAAATAAGTCAATTTTTTAAACTCTTAGACGTAAAAAATTGAAATTTTGCAACCACATTACATTCATGAAGTAGAGATCCGCTTCAAAAGGAGCTTTAGAAAATTAACCTTTAAGGGAAATTACAAGGGCTTAAGGAGCGTTGTAGATAAATATCTACTTATTTGAATTATTAGGTAGGCATGTTCCTTTCATGGAGTAGAGTTTCTCTAACAACGGGATTTATGAAAATTGATCCCTAAGAAGGGGTTGTGAATGCTTAAATGGATTTATAGAAAAGATAATTCCTCTTTTTTTAACTGTAAGACCCCAGTACCTGAAATTAGTTACGAATGTGTCTCTTGTTGAATAGATATCCACTAAGAATGGATATCACAGAAATAAGCTCCAATAGGTTGAGCGGAGAGTTGTTGATGCGTATTGATAAAAAAATCCCGTTTTCGAAAAACTAGACTTACATTAATAAAATTTGATGTGCATAGTGTGTTTTTTTCTTTCAGTTTTTTTAAAGTCATTTAAGAGGGAGTCTTTTAAAGAAAAAGTCTCAAAGGGGGTTAAGATAATTATGGATAAGACATTTTCCTGCTTTCAACTATTAGATTTAGACTTCAGAGTTAGCAATCATGCTTATTTTGTTGAGTAGAGATTCACTAAAGAAGGGTTTTTCTTAAATTTTATAATTGTTCAGACTACCCGTCCGATTTAAATCATAAAGATGCGAGTTATAAGAATCTTTTTCTATACAATCAAACGCTTTATGGAAAACAATTAGACCAGCCGTTTTATTCAATGAATCGATTTACCATGCGAATTCAATCCGATTCCTTAAGGGAAATCTGCTTTAAAAAAGAGATTTCAGTCCACTGAAGATGTAAAAAAGGGGCATGTGTTCCAAAGGTATTGGCACAAGATTTCCAGCACTGCTTTGGAACAATGAGAGAATCACATGAAGTGTCTGTAGAAATAGGTGAAGGGTTTATATTGGAGGTGATAATATGTAAATTTGTGTTACATCAAAATAAAAGGTTTTATAGCATCAGTCTTGTTATTTAATAGCTCCACACACTGTATAAAAATACATGGAACCTTAAATAAATAAAGAAATGAAACATTTCAAAATTTGTTCGTAAATATGTTCAAAGTTACTTAAGAATATCCTATAACAAATAAAGACATATATCTTGTTAGGAAAATGTTAATTATTTGTGAATGATACTATCTATGCATTCTTTCGCACTGAAATAGATGGTACATGTCATTTTAGCCTGTAAGACAATTTTAAAATTCATTGCATTTATGTAAGTTTGGTTCGCACCTCAGTTTATTTACTTATATGAGATATATTGCAGTTAGAAATTAATAATTTGGAAATTACTGGTTGCAGCAAATAAATACTCAGCTCCACATAATATTCAATCTGCTAAAAAAAGTGTTGCATTTTATGATTATTTATTTCACTTAAAATACGAAGCAAAATTATTTTTAAATAAGCTTAAAAACTCTCTTTTCAATCTTTTTAAAATACCTACTTCATTTGTAAATGTTAGAATATAATTTCTTATCGTTGAAAATTACAACAGTCCTTTACAGAAGTGTATATCTGATATTAGTTTTAGTATTTCTTATTTATTTTTTAAGGTTTTTTAATAATTTTTCGGTTTTTTAGGAAGATAAATTAGAATGAAAAAATCTTAAGAAAAACAGTAGCTCGATCCAGCCAATTCGTCATAAACATCAAATAGTTCAATCAGCAATCCTTTCAGTATGTATTCTTGTTAAAATCTTTATGTGCTCTCCAAGAAAATTCATTTTTAATCAAATTTAAAACATAATTCCCATTTTATTTTCAAATTTAGTAAAAGGAAAATATTATATAAATAAGTATTTCTACAGGGATATAAACAAAACAATTGAGACTGAATTATTGGTTTAAAAAACAATATGTTCTTGAAACTACTTTAAGTATTATTTCTAGACCACACCATATGTGTTCCCAAAAACACAAATTAAAAATTTATGAATTCTTGAAAAGTTAAAGACGTTTAAACAGTTTTTATAATTTGTATGATACAAAATATAAGTATTTTATCTGATAATTTATTTTTCTTTATTCTTAATCTTGGCACAAAACTCCAATTGAGAAAACTAAAATATTTTCAAGTAGAGTTTGAGGAAACACACTCAGTTCTGGTCTAAATGAATGTTGTTGGGCAATCGTTTCTTTTTTTTACGGACCAAATCGAAACGATTTCACCAAGAAAATTGCCTTAATCCCGCTTCAGAAATCTTTTACTTCAAATGACTAAAGAAGGGGACAAACCGAACAACGTGACCTGAACTCTGAATGACCCAGAAATGTCGACTAGAGAATCGATTTAAAAGAGAATATCGCTTTTCTAATGAATCTATATAAGCGTTATTTTCACAGCTGAAACTTTCGATGGCAGACATTTTCATTTTATTTCCTAGGTTCTCTCTTTCAATTATTTTGAATTTTCTAAAAGAGATATTAGGACATGATTCTTGATGTTAAGTGCTTTGAAGCATGTTTTTGTACCTTCAGGGGGAAAATGTCTGAGGTTCTCTTGTCAGACTCTCAGAGGAGTCAGTGCATTTTAAATTTTCATATATCGAAAATTAAAACGTTGATCAGATTTAAAAATACTTCAATAAAGAGAAAATAATTATAAATATAAATATATTCAACCAAAAAATAGGGAATGAGGTTTTAAAAAATAAATATTTCGATATATATATGAATGAACCAATCATAAAATATGGAAGGAAATAAGTCAGCTTAGTATCTTTAAAGTTATATATTTTAAAAAATCCTTTGTAAATGTATATAAAACGGACTGCTTTCGAATTTTTGAGTACTACCAGTAAATAGTATGAGTAAAATATCCTTGAGATACTTTGATATATCCTGAAGTCAAACTTCTTGTGTTAATTTCCACTTGATTAATAGCGTAATGGGCTATATTTTCTATTTATAATTTGAACTTCTGATTACTTTTTGATTTTTACTTAAATGCAGTTCATTACAAATAAATGATATGAATTTATTTGATTCAAATATACACTCATGGACAAACAAATTAACACATAAAGAAGAGTCGTCAAAATGAAACGAAATTTTACATACGTAATGACTACTTTGATATAAGTAAATGACTAGAAAATCAAAGAAAAAGGATAGTTTATTTCAGAGAAAAAGGCAAACGAACAGATGATTTAATACCCTGTTGAACCCCCTCTAGCGTGAATGCTCCATGCGATATGATCGGGTATAAAGCAAACAAGTTATGTATGATGTCTTGAGACATTTCGTTCCATATTTGCTGTAACCTTGCCTCTAGTTCATTCAAACTCTTGAGATGCCCAACTCGCCATCGCAATTTATCCCAGATATGCTCGATTGAAGACACATCTGGGGATCGGGCAGGTCAAGGAAAGGTAGTAACAGTGCGGAGACAGTCTTGTGGCACCCTTGCCGGGTGAGGCCAAGCATTGTCTTGTTGAAAAATGGCTCCTGGGAGCCGTTGCATGAGTGCGCAACACATGTGGTTGCAGGATGTCATGAAAATACCGCTGGGTGGTGCCGCAAATCGATAATAGGGATGACCATGTTTTGTAAGCAATGGCACTCCATACCATCGCACCAGCTATGGGAGCGGCGTGTTGCTGTAAAGCAAAGGCAGGATTATAGCGTTCAACACGGGGTTTTCACACACGAACACGATTGTCATCACTGCTGAGATTGAATCTGGATTCGTCGCTAAAGACGACCATTCCACTACAGTCCAGTTTCTTCGTGCGCGGCACCACTTCATACAGAGGCGCTGATGGGTGGGCGTCAAGGGCAGCGCACGTAATGGACGCCACGATCCCAAACGTCCTTCAGCCAGGCGCCTTTGTATGGTACGAGAAGACACAGGGCCCCTAGTGAAGGTGTTACCTGTGCCTGGATGGCGAATAAAAAAAATGAAATGAAAAAATTATTGGAAAAATATCCTCCGAGAAAGAACTCAAACCTAAAAATCAAAATTAGCATTCAGTAAATTTAACAAAACCAAAAATGTGCACATTATGTTTTCGGACCCTAAGTACCTATTTCACAGTATTGTAAATGAAATTTGGAATAAACTTTAAATAAGATGACAATCCAATTACTGCTTTCAGTCGGAAATGATAAATCTATTTATTCTGTTCATATGATTGGATTAGTATCTAAAGTTAATGGATAAAAGTTCAAATCAGGTTAATTTCTTCTAATACAACACACTCTCTCACACAGCGATTACGAATAATGATATTTGTTTTGAATTTAATTATCTCAAGATTATTTCAGTACGTAGACTTAATCTATGATATTATAAACTGAAATATCTGAATGGCATTAATTCGCAAACATTCATCTTAAAAGCATAAAATAGTTCAGTTCAACGCTGTTTAAAGGAAAATAAATTGGTTTAGCGTTTTTTAGAAATATATATAAAATTTTCACTAACGAGCGTAATTCAATGAAAGAAACATATTTTAAGTTGTTATTTGTCTTAAAAATATTTAAATAATTTATTGCAGCTAATAAATACTTTCCAATATTATTCAAAACATATTTTCACCATTTTTTTGTACAATTATTTAAAACTGAACATTTTTGTGAATTTAAACAGTTCTCTCTCTCTATCTCTTTTTATATTTGTGATCAATACAATGACTTTATATTTTACTTCATTAACAATCAAATAAATTAGTTAAGTTTGATCTTTCAGCAAAAAAGTTTGACGCCTTGATGGTTTTCTTTAAAATATGTATTCCAAATATATACACTATTAAGTATAAAACAAACAAGAATTTAATCACTGAAATTTAATACATTTTTATAGGCTTTTCGTCCAGAGGAGTTTTGTTTTTAATTTGTATATTCTAATAAAGTAAAATACATGATCATATAATTTCCCATTCATTAATTTTGGTCTCTCTTGAAGTATTTATTTATTTTATTAGTTTTATCATGGTCAATTTAATAAATGTTAGTCATTCATAATAAGTGCTTGATAATAAACTTGAATTACTTCTTGAGATACCTAATAAATACTTGAGATTATTACTAGTCATAATGTATTTATTTTATGTATTTTACTTTTTAAACGTTAATTTAGCGTAAGAGGAAGCATTATTACGCAAAAATGATTGTCCTGACATTTATTGTTTGAAGGTCTGATTTTTTTTCGTAGGTAGATGGCGGCAGTTATAATATAAATTAAATATTTAAAGCAACTAATTAGCATTTTAAAATAGAGTTGTGATGAACAATAGGAATTGTTGATCAAATTAAGCAGTATTTTTAGAATGTAAGAAAAAGACCTAAACAATTTTAAAAAAATTAAATAAAATAAGTTTGAAAACCTATAATTTAAATAGCCTTTCAAAGAAATTAAAGAGTCAAATTTAAAAAAAAAATCAAGAACCATTTATTATGAAATCTTAAATCAAAATAGCGTCTAATAAAATTAAACATTTTTTTTTAAAAACAATTATTTGCGTAATGAGAGAAAAATAATTTCAAATTTTATTATTTTTATGTAACTACCCAAGAGAGAGAGCGCTAAAGTATATCAAAACATTTTAAAAACAATGTTAATGAAGTAAAAGTGTAAAATATAGGAAGCATACAAAAAGAATTTATTCTCAACTGTTTTCTTTTAAGCATTTTTTGAAAAATCAGAAAAACTTTTACTTGATCTTTCAAAAGAAAAAAAAATGATTATCTCAAATCATTAAGCCATACTATTGAGAATTATAGTGAATAATGAAAAATATATATACTTCTTTTTTTAAAAAATAAAAATAATACCATGTTTTTAAGTTGCTTTACACATCATTATTGAAAACACAAATTTATAACTAGCTCAAGGATGGAAGCTAATCTATAATGAGATCCAAAACTTATACAAAGAAATTAAATTTAAACTACCAGTAACTGTTCAGGGGATAAGAACGGACGAGAAATGATTTTTATATATGCGAAAAATAAAATCATGCAGACTCGAGGAGAATTAATAAGTAAGAAGTTTTAAAAAAGTTTTATTGTTTTTCAAGGATTAGTTAAAGATGAAAGAAGTTGAGAAAGGAACAAGTTATTAAAATGATTTAAAGCAATAAATATAAATAGCTGATCAAAAGGATAGTCTGCGTAAGCAAAAAAAAAATTAACTTACAAACCAAAAAAATGGTTATTTGAAGCTTCAATCTCGTGATGTTAGCTTAAATTTTCATAAAATCTAGTTTAAAGATCATCCAAAGAACTGTATCACGATTGAAGTCAGTGATGCGTAATTTTATTTTAAATACATATTATTTTAAAGTGCTTTTTACTTTCATTATTCATGTACATTGCTTCAGATAAATTTTCGGAAAAAAAGCAAATTCTGTTTGTTTTAGCGGAGTTTTAAAATGTAATAAACAAAAACAAAAAGATTACTTTTAAATTTAGTACAAAAATTAAAATGAAGAATTTAATGAAGATTGATTTTATGAAAAAGACGAATTTCTAATTGTATGTTTTTATCAGTCCATATCCAATTTCCACGCTTAAATATTGAAAGTATCATTAAATAACTAACATTCTAGAGAAGGTGTTGAACACTCTGCCTTGTATTATTTGCCAGTCCTTCCAGTACGTAAGCAGGATCACACTCTTAAAATATCAGGCTTTTCTGCTTTTTCCGTTTTGAAATTTATTTGACGTGAACGTTACATATGTATATTATATATGTCGTGCTGATCAGCACCAAACCATTTTGTAAAAATGGTTTTTATTCAATGAAAACATCGGCGTCTGATTCTGTTTCTAGAGAAACGGACACGTAAGGTTTGTATGAAGTTTGATGCCCCTAGGCTGATGTTTTTAAGTATCCTCATATTGAAGAGATATATTTAAAAGTTAAGTATGGTATACGAGGCAAAAATTAATGGTTAGATAAAATTGTTTAGGCCATCTTTCTTCAATAAAGGTGGGTAACAAATTAATACTTGATGAGGCAGAAATATAAAAGTTAAAAGTGGTATAGGGATTTAATTTTATATCTAATAATTATCCTTATATATATGTATGTAACCTGCCAATATTTTTGCCTGTTATCTGTTCTTGTTTTAAAAGAAACTTTTGTTAATAGAAATGACCTGATAAAATATTTGCTTTATAAAACGTTTCCATTTTATTTGCTTATTATTTATTTAATGCTGTTGTTGTTTGTTGTTATGACTGACTGTAACATCAGACTGTCCACGAAATACATCGCGTGCTATGGTTAAATTTAATACGTCGTTAGTCTGCTTTATACACCTTAGGTGACAGCGGATTTCATGAACAAGACGATAGATGCGACACCATTCAACCCACTGATTTAACGAGCACGTTCTCCGTTTATACTGTGGATTTGCGTCATCGGCATCGAACCCAGGCCTTCCGGTCTGGATCACCAAACCACTAGGCTGCCCACGGCCCTTTAATTCTGAAATACATTACATTCTTAACCAAGGACGAACCATTGATTTTTCGAGCGCGTTACTTTATTTCAGTTTCTCCTTTGCTTGGAGTGACCAATACATATATAAACGAGAGATAGTCAGACATGTCCTTAAAGTTTAAAAAATATTCATGAGGGCAGTGTATACTTTAAGACAGGGTATATCATGAAGTAACTTTACTAAGTAACTAATAAAACGTTACTTATAATAAAGTAAACTTAGTGTATATAGCGACAGGTATACTTAATCGTTTGCGAAAAAGTACATTTTGATTTAATGGATCTAAACTAAAAGTTATTTAATAAAATGTAATAAAATTATTAGCAATACGTAAACTGAACGAAGTGCATACCA
>BMAO01012077.1:0-60493 GCA_019973975.1 Trichonephila clavata | reverse complement strand
GGCAACAAATCAGATTTCTGTTCACTTATAAGTTTAAATCGATAAATTTTTGTGTCACTTGAGATTCAAGAAAACGAAATACTTTATATTTTTGAAGTGCATTGAAAGCTGACCATTCTTATCCAGTTTTTTGAAAATGATTTAAGATCTGTTCAAAAAGTAAAAAGATTTAATAGAAGTTTTAAATAGAAGCATGCTTAAAAGTTAAAACTCACAAGCATCCTGAAGATTGTAATTGTTTTGAATATCAGGATTTTATCCTTATTTAACCATTTATGAAGCCATTTTTTTCTAGTAAAATATTTTTGGAATTGAGATTAATTTATTAAAAGAAATTCACTTACCTTATAACCTAAACCCAATTTGATTTTTAAAACCATTTTTTTTTGTGGGGGGGAATCTTGTTTTCTATAGTCCATTGGGTGTTATTCAAAAGTATTTTGGTTTTAAGTATTACTTACCAAGGGGTGGTATCCGAACACGTTGGGGCTAAGTTATCCAAACTCGTTGAAATGACCAATTTAGATCAAAGAATATTTTTATTATTTTTATTTTATTGAATAGTGTAATCTTTTATCTTAGCAAAACATGTAAAAATAACAACCAATTTTATAAAATTAGAAAAACCGTAAGTCGGTCTTTAATCTACCAGAAGTGGCATTTAAATGATTCAAATATCTTGGCAAGTATGATAACTCAAAATATTAATGTATTTTTATGAGACTTTGAAACCTGATATTAATTTAATTATTTCTAGGGTACTTACTAAAGTAATTCTAGTGTATGAATATTTTTTGAGTTACGGCCTGTTATTTAAATAATGATCTCATAAATATGTCACATTTCTTATAATATTTTCTCGATCACCTCTAAAATTTATAAATTTTAATAAAGCATTCCCTAGATAAATGTTTGTAGTTTATTTGAAAATACTTTTATCGCGGAATAAATTTATTACTTTTTTCTCAGTTGTACGGAATTTTTAAAATTTTTTTTGAAGTTTCACTTATAATTGTGATTTTTGTAAAAATTATGCAATTAACAAACCTGTTATTTCAATAACAGGCTCATAAAAAATGTCACATATTTTATAATATTTATGCGATCAACTCTAAAATTTATATACTTTAATAAAACATTAAAATTCTGGTACATTCCCAAGATAAATGTGCATAGTTTATATAAATAACACTTTTATTGACATATGTTTATCGCTTTTCCCTTGTTTTAAAGAATTTTTTTTTTAAAAATACAAAAATTTAACTTATGATTGGATTTTACAAAAATTTATATAATTTATTTTAAGTATTCTGGTTAAGAATTGATGTATATTGGTATTGATCCCTAAAAAGTATTTATAATGTTTTCGTATGCTATTTTAGAAAAAGGACTCGTAACGTGTTCAAATGACTTAAAGGTGTCTAATTTAATTTTACACAGAAAATCTGAATAAATCTTATTTGAATCTCAGAACATCATAAGAATTAATAAACGATTTGAACATCCAAACTTCTGGAATTACTTCTATAAAATATGTCAAGTAGATTTAATTCACTTATATGTCTAAGTAGACTTAGAGTTGCGGTACTTAAATTTAATTGTATGTTTGAAAAATAGATGCTATAAAGTATAGTATAAATTTAAAAAAAAAAATTATTGAATTCTTTATGAAAGATAATAGCTATACTTACGTCTGTAATTTGAATAATTCAATTTATGGAGTATTATGTTTAATCAGAGAGTATTACGTTAGGTTTTTGAAAGCACACAGAGAGAGAGGGATAATTATTCTTTACAAAACATGATAGCAATAATTAAAAAATAATTAACTGTAAAATAAGTTATTCCAATCAAAATATAAAAAAGCTATCAGAACGTTTAATATGCTACTGAAATATCTTTTCCTGTAAAATGGAATACATTCAGAGGAATTAATTGAAATAGCAGACACTTTGTGAATCGATATTTTGCTTTTGTACTTTCAAGAAAAAATTTGAAATCTTTCAAGTATCTTGAGAGAAAAAATTTCGAATAGTTTAAACGTTTTAGAAAGTTAACAAGTAGAATAACTGGACAAATTGAATTTTTAGAATGGTCTCGCAAGATTTAGGACAAATAAAAACTTTCTTCGTGAAGATTTCTTTCATTTGAAATGGTATTGAGAACAGTAAAGATAAAAAATTCTCAGAATTTAACTTTACAAGTAATAAAGTAGCAAGCTTTCAAAAGCTCATCTTCTCTCAACAAGAATTTAAAACTATATTTTTTTTTCTCGAAACTGTGACTTAAAATTTACTTGTTTAGTTTAATAAAAATTTATTCAATTTAAAATTCTGAAAAATCTGAGATGCTAAAAAGTCTAATTTAAAACATTTATAAAACACTCGCGTTTCTTTTATTATGATGTTATTTAAATTTATTTTGGATATATAGAAATATATATATAGAGAGAAATATATATATATATAGAAATATATATAGAGAGAAATATATATATATACATAAAAATATATATATATATACATAAAAATATATAATATATATATCCATATATATATCCATATACATATATATCCATATATATATATCCATATACATATATATCCATATATATATATATCCATATACATATATATCCATATATATATACCCATATATATATCCATATATATCCATATATATATTTATATATATACCCATATATATATCCATATATATATCCATATATATATACATATATATATATATCCATATATATATATCAATATATATACGTTTTAACAATAAAACAACAACCTTACAATCTTAGTTACTTTGTTATATTTTATCAAAAAAGTATAGTATAATTAAAAACATTATTTGTAATATTACTAACTCTTAAAAATTCTTTCAGAACTTTTTATTATAAAAACTTGTTATTAGAATTCGTAATCTTGTTTAAATTATAGAACTATGAACAATATTTTTACCATAATGTGCCTATAAAATGTTCTACAAAATAACTTGAAAAATAACACAGTGAGTAATCGTATCTCAAAATTAATAATATAACAGTTCTATATTAAATTTTCTATTCCTTTTATATAACTTGGTAAAAAATATAAGTACTATTATACAGATTTTAAATCTCCCATTATTTTTGTAAAGATAACGAAATGATGTTTAATTCTAAAGTGCTCACATGATCTCATTATTCAAGAAGTATTTTTCCGAAATGCTGACAATTTTGCTTTGAATTTGGGATTTTGTGAATAAGAGAATAACGAGGGATATGCAATGGATCGAATTAATAGAATTTGTACAGAAAAATAAAATTGTACTGAATGAAGCATTGAAATAAGAACAGATCTCAGAATGTTCATATTTTCAACAACTTCAATAATTCTTCAACTTGTCATAGACAAAGTAGGGAGTAAATTATCGAATAGGTAAATATAACAAAATATGGAGATGTTATGGATAAACAATACAATTAAGAAAAGAAGTTTGCACTTATTCTTGCCTCTTAATACAGAATGAACTAAAATGGTCAAATTAGGGAGATTGTATTAAATAAAAATTAATAATTTGGGTCACAGTTTGAAATCGGAATATAACTTACAAGAAGTGGAATCCAGATCATATAAAAGAGACCAAGATGGCGAACAGACGAAATGATCGGAATGACATTTTTATTTATATCTTCCTTCTGATAATCTTTTAATGTATTCATTAACTGTAAAAGAAAACAAAAGGTCCTTCTTTTTTCAATTACTTAAAGATAAAAGAATTACCCGATGAAAACCAGGACAAAATGGGGTTGTATTTTCCGTATTGAAAATATTTCTGTATCGATGAATATTACATAAATTGAGACGTTAAGAACAGGTCACATTACATAATAAAGAATATTAGCAAATAGAATTTGAGTTAGAAACTGGGTAATAGACAAAGGAGTTTGAAACTGCCTGCATTTGTATAGAAATATAATGTAATACATTATATGTATTATTATATACTATGTATTCTGTGTATTACAGTATACTGTGCGATATAATAATATTAATAGTAATACTGTGCATTATATTTGTATAGTAATAAAATAATCTAAATTCAGTTAGAATAGTAAAGTAACACGGGAATCTAAACTCTAAAACTAGTAATTTTTGAATTACACAATGCACAGTTTTGTTCGAAGAACTTAACTTTTTTAACTACTTTTCCTCATTTTAAAAATACAATGCATTTTTCTACATGTTTAAAATTTTTAAAAATGATCTTTTTCAGAAAATTTTTCCCCACGTTTAAGCTTAAAATAAATTTTTTTTTGTAAAGATAGTGAACAGAGAAGGAAAATTTTAAATTTTGCGATTTTTTTTTCTTTTTTGTAGAAACACTTCTAATAATTTATTTTAGTTGTGAAATTTTTACATTAATTATCAAAAGAAATGAAACCTTATTTTTATTTTTAGTATAGAGCTTAATGGAACTAATGTTAATTTTTTTTGACTTTCAAGCGATGTTTTACTGTAGGGAGCATTTTATGAAGAAAAAAAATTCATTTTAATCAGCAAAGAAATATAATTAAAAAAGGTTATTGAAAAGTATTGAGTCTAACAGCACAAAAAAGATCCAACGTGACTAAAATAATCGTCTGAGCTGCTTATAATATTATTTCTTCAATTTAAAAATATTTTTTTTTCGTTTATACGGTTTTTATGAGTTTCATATTTTTCTTGAAGTTAAAAAAGTTATATAAATATAATTTATATTTTTGTTACAATTTATTAATTTTAAATTTCCTTTTTTTAAAAAACATTTTATATGTTATTTTTATTTTTAAGACGAGAATATGTTGTTAATTACATTAAAAAATATATACAGAAAATTATTTTTTCCAGATATGTAGTTCTTTTTAGAGCGTTAAGTAGATTACTTTTTGACATTATTTAATTATAGTGATTTATAATTTTTATAAATTAAATTTAATTCTTTCTTATATTTTACATTTTATAAAATAAATAAATAGATTACTTTTTAATATTTTTAGATTAAAAGGACTCAATTTTTGTTTTTACAAATTAATTTAAAATAAAGTTTTTTTTAGCATTTTTTTAATGTATTTTTTCTTCTAAATTTTATGTCAGTCTGTAATATAAATAAGTAAAGGGAAGATTGAGGTGTATTTCTGCAATCTTAGCTTTTATCTTAAGGGTTTGCTTTTATGTATTACTATGGCTGTATTACGTTGTTCCATTCTGCTTTGCTATTTACTCTAATTTTTTCTTATTCTTTTTTGTAATTTAGTATTATTCATGTATATCAGTAATATTACATTAAATTACTATAGTTGAAATTTAAAGCAAATCAATTCGTGCAAGACATTACAAAGATTAAGTAAATTAGCCTCAGTAATTTATTAGCCAATTTTTTAGAATTATTGTTAGCTAAGATTGCAGGATTAAAGAGTTTCAAATTACCAACTTTCCGTTTTACTTGTCTGTATTGCTGAGCTGAAATCAAATTTAGAAAGAAAATATGCAATTAAAAAATAGTTTTTTTCTAATGAATTAAAATTATAAATTTTTTTTTCTATATATATAACAAAAGTTTTTCGTGATGTTGTTATAAATTTTTGACGTAGTTAAGATTAGTTGCAGCAAATGGTTCTAGGATATGTTTTAAAATAAATTTATTCTTGGCTATACGAATACCTTATAACTACATATAAAACATGTAAATTGCAGTTTTATAATTTTAGCAATGTGAGTATGAATAGTTGTGCAATTCGTACAATGGGACAGGATGTAATCCCCCCTAATAGTCTTAAATTTATTTTAATTCAAATCCTATTAATATAAGTGTATAAAAAGTAATACGGTTGCTTCTTCTATCCATATATGTATATTTGTGTTTGTGTTAATTAGTAATTAATTACAAAAATCATGCAAGGAAAAAATATAATTTAATGACATCCATGTATTAATACTAAATTATTTTCAAAATTCTAAAGAGAGAAGATGAATTTTTTTTATTTTCAGACAAAGTGCTTCAATTCCAAGATGATGCCGTAATAATTTATTCATGCGAAAAACAGTTAGTTCACCAATTGTGAAATCAATCAGCTAAGGCATTTGGTAAAGCGAGGAAAGGAATTTCTTATAACCTTATGTATATCTTTAAACAAAAGCTCCAAGCGATTTTGAAAAGTTCTTTCAATTCCTGTCCAGTCACGAAAACCTTGATATCCTTCATCAACTGATTAAATGTGTACTCAGTTTTGATTTCTAGTTGTCAATTTCCATTAAAAGTATATTCTGTATATCTTTTATGCTTATAATTCCCTTTAACTTTTCACTAAACTTATCAACAAACAATTCCAGGACGAATAGTTGAGACAAACTAGCTTTTACATCATCCCACGGAATCCACCTTCCAGAATTACAAGGGTCTAATTACTCGCTTTTGAATGTAACTCAAAAGATTAAACTCGGATTCCCCAGAAGTAGAATCTCAATCATTACAAGCCCGACTAGGTGAAAAGTGACATCTTATTTGGAAACACATTGTCTGTGGAATCCTTCTCAAAATCCCTTCGTTAGGCAGTCTTCTCTCCAAATCGGACTCCTTTTACAACCAATGGATGTGAACATAAATCGCCATTGCAGTTTTGGATAGTGTCTGTCTATACCTTTTCCATACAAGACAACCTCCCCTCTCTGTCTTGCCAATCCCTCCCCACCGTCAATTGTGTCGACAGTGCTACCTATCGGGAACACGCTAATTAGGCGCAGTTCGCGTTGCCAGATTCAAAGGGTTAAAACTTTGTAATTAAAGATGAAGCAGTTGAAAGAGAGGTGGGTAGTATTTGAAGTGGAAAGGGGGGTACATCAAAGAAAGCCGGTGTTGTGCTGTATCTTTTGCGCATTAGGCATATCTTTTGAAAAGGCTGGTGAGAGAGAGAGAGAGAAAATTTGGAATAGAAGGTGTGGTTTTGACTTCTTTCATGATGAGAGGAGTGTTTGATTGTTCGACATGTCGACTGATTTGTGAATGGAGAGTAATTTAGATTTCTGCATCCACTCTATTGATCTAGAATCGTAGATTGGTAAAAAGGAAAACTTCTGTGTCATATTTTTCTCCGAAACTCTTATTCGTTCTCTGGAGAAAGAGTAGAACAATTAAATGTATTCCTTAGAATTCAAAGGTGCTTACGCATATTTCAAATGTTCCAGAGTTAGTTTTACGCATACTTAAAGACACTTTGTGTTCAATGAAGCGTAGACATTTAAAATTAATTTTAAGAACCAACGAAAATGACAAATTACGTTGACATTTTTATTTTTAAATCTACCTTTCACTGGCGTAGTTAGTCCTGAATGGGTCCCGTATCAGAATTTCTTGTACACCCGTTTTAAGGGCCCCTTAATATACTAATAATTTTCCTCACATATGTTGAGGCCCCGTATCATTGATGAGGCTGATACGGCGGTAGCTATATGTCCCTGCTACGCTACCTTTTCTCTTGTACAGTGAAATTTCCGAAAGTGTGGGAATATGTGTCCATACTACCACATATTCCCCTTAAATGTTTATTATGCACTCTAGAAATCCATTTAACTTTATCCGTGGATTATAGGTTATATATGTGATTGAATAATGCAATAAACATTCTCCCAAACAATCCATTTAGAAAATGGTCTCCCACGAGATATATTGCTTTAAGGGAAATTAAAAAATATAACTCAAATTCAAATCCATTTTATATAAAAAAAAAACCTCTGTAAATTTTAATATAAAATCTAGAGTCAGTAAAATATTGAGAGAGTAGTCCATTTTTATTATTTTAACCAATTCTATATAAATAATTCCTCTTTTTCTTGGATAAATGTTTTGATATTTCACTTTTATTATTGAAATGCATAGTGGATCCCTAGTTTTGTATTCTTATGAATTCATTTTTTTAAATTTTATGTTATTTTTTTATTTTGTATGTATTTGTTTAAAAGTAAAAATTGTATGCTCAAATTCTTACAGTACAAAAAGTCAGCGGGATATAAATATATATGCATGTTATAAAGTCACGTATTTATTTTAATATTAAAATGGATGCTTACAATGAACGTCTTATTATTAAAGTTACTTTGGTGATGAGCCTTGCAATTCTGAATCATGATCAAATGATAATGACGGCACTTTTATAAAAACAAAATAAAGATTAGAACTATTGAAAAAAATCTATTGCAAGGATATTGCAGCTGTGTTTTTTTATTCTTAGAATAATATGTAATAATTCACGCTAATTTTCTCTTGAGGGTTTTTAAATTTGTAATGATCCTGGCCCTTCAGGACATCTTGCAAATAATTAATTGTTAGTTACCCCACTAACGGCAGTTAACCGAAACATTGAACACTTGAAAATTATGCAATCAGCGAATTTAAAGTAGTTATTGTGTAAGCCTTATCATATGATAGCTGTCCACCATTCACAAGAGCCGTCCACAGAAGTCATGTGAGTCTGGGAACTTCCGGTTGCCGCTTTGTATATAAACCCTCGTTTCAGGGAAAATTTGCTTGCTGCTGCTTATATGTGATGTGTTGCTTTGCTAAATGTCATTAAGATTTTTATTTGTGTTTGTGTCGTGTTGACCAATTAAGTTTCTAAGGGCCTTATCACACGTACACGTTAGGAGCAATTTTTGGTTTAATTCGTGCAGTTTTTACTCCGTTGCCATAGCAACGGCTTTCGAACAACTTTTTGTCATTGCGCAGAAAAAGTTGCTCCAAATAAAATTTGCTTGAAATTCCAGCCAATGGGGTTCTTCGGCTGGACAAGACAGCGGTAACGACGGTAGCTTCGCATCAGATATGGCGTATAATATTTTAATAGTGTACAATATTTTAACGGTGTATAATATTTTAAGCAGAATGGTGTTCCATTTCTGTTTACGCCCATCAAGAAAAGCGCGAGCGAAATAAAAAGAATAATACTGGATGGTCGTTTTCGAAGCAGAAAAATCGGCGAGTTATGTTTCAATGTGGAGAAAGAGCGTGGCTGACGTCAGAGCATGAGGTTTTGTTTACGGAAACCCTTCACCCTCAGATTAAGCTAAAAGTTGGTCCAAAAAGTTGCACGAAAAATGTACGTGTGATACTTAAGCGTAATAAAAATGGTGCATCCCCGTAACAAGAACATTACATCATCTCCTCATCAATACAACATCTGTTACACCCAACACGCCTTTATTAACTTCCCACTATAAAGCAACACGAGGACTGTTGGCAACGGACCTCATAATTTTTGTATCATGCTAAGTAACAAGGATGGCACATTAGATCGCATCCTACTTTTAAAATTTCCCACTTCGCCAACGTGAAGACTGTGACTTGAATCAAACATGAATGACTTGAAAAATTATTAATTTACCAAAAGGAATCAAATCAAAAAACATTCAGACATTATAAAAAATAAAATACGCATTTACACTGATATAATACTCTTATAAATGTTGACAGGAAAAGTAACGTAATGCTTAAAGTAATTTACTTAAAATATCTATTCCTTAAAAGTAGCAAATACAAAGTATAATATTTATCTTGATAATTTGTACGGTTTACAATTAAGGTTGTATTGAGGCTTGATCGTCAAAGAACATTATTGTTGCCTTCAATATATTGTTAAAATGGAGGGGGGGGGGGCGATGAAGAAAATGATTGAAAAAAGGGTCATAAATATTGAAAGTGTGAGAAGCACTGATGTAGACCCTTAATATATTTTTCATTTATTTTAATTCCAAGTTATTGAAAAATGTGTATTTAAGCCAATGTTTATAGTTTCCAAGTATTTTTTAGAAGAAAACACATCATTGAAAAGACAAAAATAAGTAATATAACTGAAGTATTTTTTAAAATGTTACATTTCTTGGTACATGGAAAATATTTTAACAACCTCAACGTGGAAATTTCACATTGTGTTCTCCTTAACGCTTTTTTTCTTTAATCACAAATGTAACTGTTTCATTGGGGTCTTTAAGAGAAAAATCCTCTACCAAATATTCGCTTATGAGCAACTACTATTCCAATGTATTCCGCAGAATACAATTCGTTCTTAATCGAACAAGAAACGAAAATGATTCTTATCCTTCCTTCCAGTCAATACCTTTATCATGAGAAGAAAAAAAGAAACCTTTAAAGAAAGATACGGAGAAAAAAGAGTTTTTGTGGTGAGCCAGCAGCAGGAACCAAACCACTCATCTTGACAGAGGAGCGTCGTCTGTTAGCACTGTGGGCCACCGAGATGTCAATACTTGGAGAATGGATAGTTTCCGACAGCATTGTTATTAACGGTCAAGGTTTTTCTAATGATTCCGCTATAGATCTTCCTTTTCTTGGCTACGCTTTGTTGCTAAACCGTTTATTATTGGAGCTGGTTCGTCTCAACGCATTGCCCATACATTCCTCTTGTAAGCCGTTCCTGTCCAACCTTTTTTTAGGGGTTTCTTAATGCTTATTCTCGATCTGTATCAAAAGGAAGAAACAGAGTTTAAAAAAGGCTTAGAAAACATGACAAATCTAGTGTAAGACGTTGAAGTATTCCTAAAGCAATTAAATTTTTGCTGTTTTGTTAACGGGATTATAAATGTAGATAGGCTGTTCGGTAGATCAAGGGTGTTAAACTCAAATGCTGACTTGCGCCAAACAAAAAAAGTTTAATTTAAAGTTGGCTGCAAAGAAAATAAAAATTCATAGAAACTTAAATATATTTCGAATAATACATTTTAATGAACATATATAAAAGACAGGGGTTCAATGGTACCGCCTTATCAATTATACGGATCCCCAAGCTTTGAGAGCCCCAAAACGTGTAAGGAAAAAATCTCAAAATACTAAAGGGCCCCAAGAAACTTTGATAAGGGCCCCCTCAGGACTAGCTACGCCAGTGATAAAAGAACAAGAAAAATTTAACATTTACGACCTGACACTTGAAATCTCTTCTCTGCTACTATCTTTCCTAATTCGGCAGAAATTTTGATATTTTATTATATATTATTGAATGCCATTATATTGGCCGGGCAGCAAAAAGGCTGGTTGGGGACCACGAGTTTGACCCCCTTGCTGTAGATGTTGCCTTGAGAAGACTTGTGTTGTTTTTGTTGTTTCTATGCCACCTGTCTGACGGTGTCAGATCGAGACCCACGAAATTCATCGTAGCAAGGGGCTTGGTGTACGCCTGTCATTAGCTTTTAGCTTTGAGCACCGTGCAGTTGGCAGTAACTTTTATGTTTGGCGGCAAAACATCCCGCCAATATAAATTTCCAACTAACGTTTTCCATTACTGAAGTATATTTATTTGTCCTTGCTAATTAACAAGAATCTATACAGTAGGATATATTTATATCTGTTTTTGATAATATTGAAGTATCCATTAGTTTGTTAAAGGACTATAAGGAACTTTTTATACACCATTCATATCTATGTCTCCTAAGCAGAAGTCACTGATCTTAATTTAGATGGACTCACCCTGTCCAGGATTCCTTTCCTATATGTTATGCAATATGTATTACATGCTGCAATTATTATAAATTACATACAATTATTATACATTATTAAACAACATTGTACATTGTGTGGGAGTGTTTTCTTATATATTACTACTTATATATGTATTATATTTATACATTACTAACTGATACTCACCCGCTTCACTAGATGTTTCATGACATTCTAAGACTATACGCTTTCCGTCTATGTTACTGTTATCTAAGTCCTAAGATTAAGCTTTAAATTGCTTAAAAAAATATTGCTATAGCTCTCACACCTTGATTTAAAAAGGAACATAACTTGAATTTCGATGACAGATTTATTATTTATGTCCTATAGTCTCCTCCTCGTTGTTGATTTCCTCAAAAAGCATTTTTAGCAAATTTCTATACAACATGCGATGAACAATATAGCGAAATATACTTGCCAAATTCGAAGTCTGCGGGTCTAATTGTTCAAAAGCGGGAATTTTTTACCTAAAATACCCTCGTAACCTACCGTAAGCCCACTTAAAAGATTCGATTTCCGCAAAATCCGTTCTTAGTGGGTCTCTTCTCAATAAAAAAGAAACATCCGTGCCAAATATAAATTCGGGAGATCTCATAAATCAAAAACGGAAATCTTTGTCTGTAACTTTCCTACAACTCTCTTTGAGGGTTGTGATTCCGCAAAACCAATACTTCGCGAATCTTAAAAGTACCCAAATCATATGACAACGCTAAAATATACGAATAAGATCCATAAAAAAATTGAATTATAAAATAATGAAATAATAAATTATTTGACTTTAATTTTAGAAATGAATGAAAATAGAAAATCTATATTTTGTTGCTAATTAAATCGTAAGATAGTATGTTAATTTTATGATATAATATCCTATAAATATATACACAGAATCTTTATGTTGCTCTATTCGGTAGTGATAAAAATACCAAAAGTGTTGATAGTTTCTAGAAACAAATTTTAAAAATAAAAATAAAAGTAGAATAATTATTCTAATATTAATTTTATCACAAAATTTGTGTTATTTAATAATTGTAATGATTTTACATACATTATAAAATATTTTTTTTAGAATTACATATACCTTTGAGACATAAATAATTCTAAATTTGACTACATGAAAAAATAAGTTATATATATATATATATATATATATATATATATACTCGAATATATAAACTTACATTTTTGCTCTTCATATTAAACGTAGAAAATGTGTTATTTTATTTAATTTTTAAATAAGATTGTTCTCTCTACTGTATAGCAAAAAAAAAGGGGGGGAGGAGGAAATATTTATTGTTTCTTTAGATTTAATGAAGGAGTTCAACCAAAAAACAAAATATATTTTAGCTCTTTTAGTTAGTTTTTATACAACTAAGAGTAAAAAAATAATGGTTAAAACAATCAATTAAGTGTAATGTGTTTAAAAAATTTCAGGTATTTGTAAAATTTACATATTTTAGGTTTAAAAATATTTAATTTCATTAAGTAAATATATTTAAATTTTTTAAAAAGTACAACACTTACAAATAATTATACATTGCTTCGTTTCCATCAACTCTTAGAAAACTAAAAATAATTTAACATTACTATTTCACAAGTGGAAAACATATATAAAAAAGCAACTTTCCCCCCTTATTTCTTTCGGAAACAGAACACCACTTTTACGTTAAAAGTTTCCTTAACAGAAATAAATGTAACTTCATTTCAAACTGCTGTACATTCTCGCAAGCAACAAAGCATCTTTATATTTCAAACAACGTTTACTTTAAGCCTATTACAAAGAAACTTACATCTTTTTTTTGTAATAAATAGTTAAGGCATGTTGGTATACTTACTAAAATGGATAATGACGGTTTAACAGATAAAATGTTACTTGAACTTCCTATTGTTCCCATGGTAAACATTTGAAATGGAACTGAGAGCCATGCCGCTGTCTATTAAGTAGACTACTGTCTACTACTATATGTAGACGAATTTGTCTCATGGGAAATTTATATAAAAAGATAACATTCTTCTTTTTGTATTTTTCACTTGTGCAATTGTTAGATGTTCTAAATGGAAAATAGAATGCTAAAATTACTTTTGCAGTTTTAAGCTGCCGTATAAAATGTAGACAATGGAGAATAAATGAAAATTAATTCTTAAAGTTTAAACTTTCTGTTAAACTTTGATTTCTTGTTTTTGTAAAATCAGTTTAGAATTACTGTTAGAATTAATTATACACTTATGCTGTGTAGAAAGCAATTTAAAGCTGAATGTAAGTGTTTTTATGCTTAACTCATTTACTTGGGGAAAAAATGTTTTAACTATACTTTATTTGTAAAATAATGAAACTTTTTCAACGAAATAATAATTAGGCAATTTTAAGAGATAAAATTTAATTATTCCGGAACTTAAAAATCGGCCTGAAATAAAACATTAAAAGGTTGGAAAATGATAAACTTCTGAAATCTGTATAGCTTAAGCGATAAATAAGCTCTTTTATATATTTTCTAGTTAATATTTTGCTTATTTAAAGTTAAATCAGAATAAAGAGATGTATTTTTCCCCACACCTGTAGTTTTAGTTAAAGAATTCACAGATGATGAGAAAAGGAAGGTGTTTTGAGATAATCATACTAATTATTAGAAGTAATGTAGCTTCTCTTTTTAAATTAGTATCAGATATATCATTAAAAGTATTTTACTCTTTTCTTTCCTAAAAAAATCCATAAAATATTCAAATATCATATGTCTCATTCCAGATGTTCAAGAAAAATAAATTTTATTAATCTTAATTCTGAAATAAAACCGAAGAAAACACACACATATATATACATGTGTGTGCGTAAACATGCTGGTGTTATTATGTAGAATACTATAGAGAATGAGATGAACACATTTTTTTCACTACAAAATAAACTATGGAAATGCCACAACAAGAAGAAGTTTCAGTAGAGAATTCAAAAAAGTTTGAGATGGCATGCAAAAAGATTTTAAAGTTTGTTTAAAATGGTACCACCACAAAACGGGCATAAAATTAACTCTATCGGTATTCTTGGAATTTTATATATTTTCAAGAGTATCATTTTATATTTGGCAGTTGTTTTGTCAGGAATTATTCATTGAACCATTTTTTATTAGCTTGTTCATTTCGATTCATCAATTCATATATCATATGGATACCTACAAGTTGGGAATGTATGTAGAGTACTTATTGAAGAAAATTCCATTTAGAAATGACACCGTATATCATTACAAAATTCTATTCTTCAATACAAGCAGAACCTTTTCAGGTATAAAAGGAGTAGAATTTTATGATATTAAAAGTATTCAAAAAAATTAATTTTGGTTTTCCTTAATACCCTTTACAACTAATCACAAGAAAAATTTCGTGGTAAATCATCAAATGATCTTTCAAATGTAGAAAAAATTCACGCAATAACAGGAGGGTTCTTTTGAAGTAAATTGTCATTTATTCTGAAACTTTCTAATAAGTACCGTACATTTTCTTTTAACAAGAAACAATTAATACTACTGTGACAATTAAATAACCGGACAAGTCTTAAAAATAGTTAGCTTTATTGAATACAATGCCCAGATGCCTTTTAATCCTCTTCAACATACTTTCCTTTCCTATCTCAATGCATAACTGCATACGAGTTTTTCACCGCTCAGAGCAATGCTACGGCATTGTCTTGGTGCAAAATCCACGTGTTGTTGCTCTACAGATCTTTCCTTTTCTTCCTCACTCCTTCTTTAAAATTTCTCAGGACCTTAATGTAGTACTACTGTTTTACCATTTGACCTCAAGGTATCCATTCCATCATAATAGGCCCATTAATATCAAACAAAAATGGTGAAAAGACATCAAAAAAAAACTAATCTTATAAAAAAAAAAAAAAAAAAAAAAAAAAAAAAAAAAAAAAAAAAAAAAAAAAAAAAAAAAAAAAAAAAAAAAAACTGTTCATCTATCTTTGTATTTTTTTTTTTTTTTTTTTTTTTTTTTTTTTTTTTTTTACTACTGTTTTACCATTTGACCTCAAGGTATCCATTCCATCATAATAGGCCCATTAATATCAAACAAAAATGGTGAGCCTCACCTATTCTTGATGTCACAAATCGACAGGAAAGTTCATTATCTTTAGCAATATCTTCCAAAAATCATTTCAATTAAGCTATTCAAAAATTTGACTGTGGGATTTGCAATTATCTCCAAACACTCCTTTAACAATTAAAAACATTCAGTTAAAATTTTTTAATTTCACAAGGAATTTCAAATGTATGCGCCTCTCGATTCTTACGTTTACAGCACTTCGACACAGCAACGTCTTTCTCATACAATGATAAAAAAAAAAACTGAACTAGACTGAGGGATGGAATATAACGCGCTACCAACACCGGAAAGATCACGAGGGCAACTAATATATATTCCATATCCACTTCTTCATACCAAATCTAACGGCTACGGCATGCTCAGTCCGGGAATTTAATTGTCACTCGTTGTATATACACATACAAGTAAATATAAAACAATGCAATTCTTTAAAAAAATGTGTACAAATATTGAACGCAAAATTTAAATCCGTAAACACAATTTTGCATACGGCAGATTAAACGTATAGTCGCTGCAAAATGTTTGATTTAAATGTTGCTTCCCTGTATCGAGCTAAAATAGGCCGGAAAGAACCTTCTAACGGCAGTAGATTCACAGACTTACATCACAAAACAAAGATATTCATATTGACTGATTCTATATTATTATTTCATGTATATGAAAAAATATGTTTATAAATTACTGAATTTGTGTTTGCTTATTAAGTGTAGTTTTTTTTAAATACTTTGCTATAAAATATAATATATTCCAAAAAATCGGAGATTATCCGAGATGCAGATCTATTTAACGAAAGGCCCATGCAGTTTTTAAGAAAATTTGTTAAAAGACAAGTTTTCCCAGATTCATCAATCCGAAAAAAGTCAGGAGAAACTACATTGTCTTTCTACTAAAGAGAGATTGATTGATATTTAAAAACGGTTTTCACATGGATCATTTTGCTAACGATAAATTTGTATTGCATATGTATAAGAGTGATATGTACCATATTTTTCAATTTAACTGAATTCTATCTGTATATTTGATAAACACTGAGATTGTGGGGAGGAGCCGATAAGAGTTAATCGATTACTATTATTATTCTTGTAGAATATCCCACTTTGGATCATGACGGTTTGGATAGCGATGGTAATGTGAAACGAATTACTGATGTTATCCAAACTATATCTTTATGTATATTACTATTATCTTATTATGTGTACGACTGATTGTAAAAATGGCTACTTTATGAAAGAATCATATAAATTAAACAAAATTTGCGAGAAATACAAAACAGGTTAGAATATGCAAATGAACAAATACAAAATGATAATTCTTTATGGGCTGAGAAACATTTTGTAAACTTCCACAATTGAGTCTTCTATGAAAAGAGTACTCTGAAGGTTGAAATGTGTGTGTCGTCATCTGCTTGCTGTAAATGACTAGTTGAAAATTAACATGCCTCTCTAGAAGTGCAAAATGCGATATCAGCAATGAATGGAATTCAAATAAGAAAGTATAATAGACCTCTGTGAAGGGGGATTTTCATATTGTGAAATGGTCACTAGCGTGAAGTGTAATATCCCGACAATGGGAAGGATTTTAGTGAATCTGATAAGTCTAAATCCTTTCAGCGGGATATACAATACACGCCATCACATAACGTCAAACATCTCAACAGCAAGACGATGATGGACTCCTTAGCGTCCTTTTGGGTATTGGCTCAAATTGGAGAATGTATTCGTGTGAGTCATTGTCTGCCTCCAACGGCTCTTTGACGTCTGCTGCTCAAAGGCTAAGTGCAAGGATTCCTATGCTCAGGGTTGTTTTTTGAATCTGAATCCCAATGTCTCTAATTACAATTGGCTTAGCATAAAGAGTGTTGATTGGCAACAAGTCGTTTTTTCAGATAAGTTCCGTTAAAATCTGGATTATGTGGTTGACTCTGGAAGTTACAATCATAAATTTCTTCTGCCAGAATGTCTGGGAGAAGAAATTTACGTTGTCCGGTTGGAAATCCTGTGTCATATTGTAAAAACACTTAGTGTTATGGTCTAAGTCACTGTTAAATATCGTTGGAAATTCCGTTGCTCTGAATTGGGACCCGGAACAGTGAGTTCTACGTCAGAGAAGATACAGAATTTGTGGTCCTAGCCCTCTAGTAATGCATTCTCTGTCCTGTATTTCACATAATGCTCGAAAAGTATATAATTCTTCTTTAGTTCACTTCAAGATCCACTTTTCTGTGGAATGTATGTTATCTGATTGCATGGCATTTCAATATACACACACACTTAACGTCTAAAAACACTGTTCTTAGTTTTGGTATTCTTATTTGACTAAAATTTTATTTAAAAAACTCTTAATTATTTGACTTTTATTCTGTTATATAAATTAAAATCAAAAGTAGAAACAGTTTTTTTTTTGAAAAATCTCATTTCCATTTGTAAATTATTGTAAATTAGCATTAAAATTTTAAAAATCTAAAAGTTAAGCAAATTGAATCAATTTCTTATTTCTATTACTGAAAACAACACGAATCTGTCACATGCAATTGTAATGGCCATTTCATTTACAATTTAGGAAAAGCTATGATATAAAATCAGTAAGAACAAAAAATAACCCTGAATAGAGAAACAATGGCGACAGTGAAAGCAGAAATGACTGCAGAAAATCTCTGAATATTTTATAGAAAATGTAAAACATTAAAACCATATAAAAAGATGTTTATGAAATAAAGAATATTTCATTTCGTAGAAATTTGTTTATTCTTCGAAAAAGTGAATAGCAATTCATTAAACACACAAAACTAACAGAAGGATACACTTTGAAATTCAATTACCAATACACATTTTTAAACTGGCAATACATAAAGCACTCAAAAACGCAAATCTCTCCGGAGCTAGAAAGGAAGAGGAGTTTCATTTTTAAAACATATCACTTCTGCTATGCGACTGTGGATAGCACTAAACCTTTAACGATACTCGATTCCAATTGGTTGAAAACTTCGCAGACGATAAAAAGAGATAAACTCGAACCCATAACGCTTTTCTTTTCTTTCTTCTACGACAATGTAGAATTCGTTGAGGCTAAAAAATGGAACAAAATAAATCTTTTTTAGTTGAAGACGTCTCTATAGTTATATTTTCTCCATGTTTTGGGTGAGAGATGAAATAAAAAAGCAGTGAAATAGAATAAAAGGAGGGGTAATAGATTGGTTTTGGACGATCGGAGTTATCGAATAAGTTATAGCTTCCTGTAAGTGCTTCCAGTCTATCTTTTTCGACAGGAAGAATTTTACGGCTAAGAAATAAAAGGTATTTCAGTTGACAGCGGGATTAGAGTTTCAAGTTGCGAGAACCTTTTCCTGCTGGATAAAATTTTATATATATTTTTTATTTTGTTTTCTTTTAATTTGATCTATGTGTTTTGAAGAATTTTGTGAACTTTTCTTCTTAAAGGTTTAAGAAGAAGTATTGAAGAAAAATCATTATCAATCATATACTGCTGATATTTTCAACAATTTTTGTGTTTTTCCTCAGGTATATTTTTGTACTATTTTTTATGGGTATTATTTGTTGGGTTTTTTTGTAAAACATTCTTTATTACATGCTTGTGATTAAAAATGTAAATATTAATTTTTGTTAATGCTATTTCGAAATATTACTTATAAAATACGAATATAAGTCTAAAATTTAAACTGATTTCAAGAAATTGTATTAATAAAGTTAAATCCTACAACGAGAACGCCATGGAAAAGCTTTCAAAATGCTCTGAAATTCTGAAAGATATTAGGTGTTCTTCATTCCTTGTGAAAATTACATAATTTCTCCCAAAATTTGATAAAATATTTTTAAAAAATTGCATTAGCGGTTTTTTAAAGTTCAATTACAAATTTATTGTGTCTTAAAATGAAGTATCTTGTTAAAAAAGTTTTAAAATTTTTGGTGTTGAAGGAATCTAAACGACATTGGTTCCTTAAGCTCTTCAGAGCAATAAATAATCTTGGTACTTTCTTAATACATGGTACTTTACTTGGTACATTGTATTGCAGATCAATTTCGCCAAATCAAAATACGTAACCAATTCAAAAAATGATTCCAAATGTTGTCATTAATATTTTGGAATATGCACGGGTACATTTTACACTATTGGCTGCATATCATGACAATTGGCGACATCTTTTGTTCTGACCAAATTTAAACTGCTGTTTGTAAAAATTGAAATATCATGAAGGAATCATCGGAATTAAATGAAATTTAATGCACAAACGACTTGTATTAGTACAAATAAATGACGAAATTTTCAAAGCAAAAAAAATATATATATATATATATTAAGTGTCTGAAATCAGTACTTGGTGTAGCCACCACGCGTTGCAAAAAGTGCTGCTATACGACGGGGCATGAAGTCAAATAGATTTTGAATGTCTGCTTGTGGAAGAGAATTCCATATTGCTTGTATGCTCAATAAAGTTCGTTTTTTGAAGCTGCAGGACGCGGATCACAAGCTAGACGCCGACCAACCAAATCCCACACGTGCTCAATAGGCTACATATCCGGCGAATAAGTAGGCCAAAGAAGAAGTTGCATGTATTGGGCTGAACAGAAGTCTCGAACAGTCTGTGCAACATGTGGGCGTGCATCATCCTGCTAAAAGATAGCTCCAGGGATGCCTTGAAGGAAGGAAGGAAGGGAACGACTTCTGGCTGTAGCACTTCACGGACGTACCTGTTGCTATTGAGATTACCTTCAATTCGTAGCAAATTGGATCGTCCATGATACGAAATTCCACCCCAAACCATAACTCCGGGTGTTAGACCACTATGTTGTTCGATAACGCACTCTGGAAAGCAGCGTTCACCGGCATAGCGTCTAACACGAATGCGGCCATCATGGTTCCACAAATTGAAGCGTGATTCATCTGAAAAGACAACTTGGTGCCAATCAGCTTGCCAGGCTCTGTGCTCATTGCTGACGCAGCCGTCGATGGTTTGCCGTGAGGGGGATCCTGTATAAAGGCACCCTTGCACGCGATCCACGGTGCAGCAGATGTGGAGGCATAATTTTTATTAAGAAAAGATATATTTATCTGAAAATTATATAGCGAATACAGTATCATATCGTTATATCACATAATGAAATATGTTAAATGTCTGACTGAATTATTAGTTTTATATAAAAGAAAGATTAATTTTTTAATGGAGTGAATTTAATATGAGGGAGTGAATATTAACGTCGCACTGTGCTTAGCTACTCGAGGGCTTTTGGTGACGGACCTCGTAATTTTGAACCATAGTTGAATGAGGAAAACGACACTGATGCTGGTACCCCCCTCTCCTAACCACATCTCGGGAGGACGTTTGAGCTCTCGACAGATTTGACGTGCATCTCTCCCCTACACATCGGGTCTTCAGCGGTACTAGGCTCGAACTCATAACACGCCTGCCACAAGTTCAATACCTTGACCACTGGGCAACCACGACCACAAATATTTAACGGTAAAAGGGCTTAGGAAAATAATACTGGGCTAAAATACTGAATCGTAATTTCGGAAGAAAATGATTTTATAAATTAATTGTGTTTTTGTATTGAATGCTAACATAGTACATTTTATCAACACACAGAAATGATCTATTCGCTACAAATATTTTCAATTTTAAAATTCCGAAATATTTTAATTTTTTTTTTCTGTATCTATTACCTATTTTGTTCTTATGATAGCAAATTAAAAAAGCAAGGAGGAACAATTTTTTTAAAAAAAAATGCATATACATACTTTTTTTAACCAATATTTAATTCCATGGAGCAGTTAGAAGTAATATTGTATCTGTTTTGAACACATTAGTTATCACTATCTTAAAAATCATAGTCTGATAATTAGCATTGAAAAAAGACAATATATGATTAATTCAAACTTGTCGATATCATTTGCCGCATCAAGGTTAAATATTACTCCAAACTAATGCATCATAGATTAAAAATACTCCAATGACAGCTTTTAAACCCTTTATCAATCACTCAACAATACCGTCTTTTTATAACTTAACCAACCTTAATTTTTGAGAAACAGAGAGAGAAGAAAAAGAAAATAACTTATCCGAACAGTTTCAGAAAACAAAATAAAAAGAATCTGAAATTGAAGAACTTCTCTGTTTTGGAAGATACCCTGCGGTGAACAATGAGTCCAAAACTGTAGAAAAAAAATAATAAAACACTCAAGAAAGAAACCAGAAATCTCACCTCAATCAACAGAGCCTTGAAATTCATAACCATGTGACAAACTCAATTAACACAGTTACCCAGCAGCGCCACCTGGGGGCTAAAAAGTTTGCTTAACTTCTTGGACTTCACGCTGTGCATCATGGGAGGTTTGGACGAACAAACACAATGGCGGACATGGAGGTTACGATAAGTTTTAACGATTGACATTTTGTACAGCCTCATTGTGAAGTGTTTGTTTTTGGAAAGAAAGAAAAGAAAAGAGAAAATTCAAAACTTTTTACTTAGATGTTAGTTGTTTTAACTTTGCAATTTATTGCTTTTGTATTTTGTAGAAATAGGGTTAACGCGGACCAAATTTAGGGGGAGGGGGAATAATATATCTCAGCTCTTTTTTTAAAACGTGAGCCACATTTTAATGATGATTCGTTAATAATGCAAACGATTCATTGGATCGTTTGCGCCTTTCAATCATTTAAAAAAATAAATAAATAAAAATAACGAAATAGGGAGAAAAAAACTCCGTAAATGTATTTATATTATTCTTTCTGTAAAGATAGGGGGAAAAAATTCAGAAAGTATGATTTTTACTCTTACTTGTGCAGTTCTCTATCTTTCTCTTTTAGAATCGGGGTAAAGATTTAAAATTATATACAAAATTTGAATTCTAAAAAAATTAGAATTATTCTCAATTAATTAACTCAATCAAAAGGTTTACTTTAGCCAGCTTTTTCTCAATCTCAGTGTAAAGTATAATCAAGTTAAAATATTTTTTTTTTTAAAAAAAGGGCTGCTCTAACAGAATTTAATTTTATCGTACGCATTTATTGTATTGTTACTATTCCTTTAATGGTAGTAATTTTAAAATGATATATTTTTTTGTGCTTTTTCTTGAAAAAAATTATATGTGGAGTAATATGGGAAAATGATTTACAAAATGACAAAAATCCATATGCATTTTAATCTGTAAATTCTTTTCAAACATTTTCTTGACAAATTTTGTCTTTCAAATATTTTTTTATATAGTGTTAATACATGTGCAAAATTTAGTATTAGTATTTTTTTAAATGTTTCTTTTGAATTGAAACTTATTATTTAACCCCTTAAGCAGTCAATTATTTTGCCCGAAATGTTTGAAAAAAGGGAGCAGAAGGAAGAAAGGGAAGAATACTTAAGCGAATGTGAAAATGGAAGTATTTTATTTTAATTTTCAATTTTAAAGTTTTCACCCTATTTTTTATTTTATAATTGAGGAACACAAAAACTCCTAAGTGTTCGCTTTTTATAAGTACACTCTGCAAGCTATTTCTGATAGGAATTTCTCTCATACTTACAAAAAAAATTTCGTGTTCGTTTCTCTTTTTCAAACAGTTGAAGGTTTTGTGTCTGTGCATATAAATATATGCACACACAATTTGAAGCATGAGGTAATACTAAGTCTTACATTGGAATGGAGACAGAGATAATATCGGTTTTTTTAATGATTTTTCTATTTTCATTTCTTCTGAAGCAATAAATTGCACATTGCCTTGCCAATCGCTGTTCTTTTTCGAATATTTTCAAGAATCCAAATTTGCTGTCAATGAAAAATTCCCGCCTTCACCATAAAGAAAATCTCGGATGAGAAGTATTTCAAAATCATGGGCAAACCGCATTTCTTAAAAACCATAGCACTAATAACCTTATAAGAATTAAAAATACAACCTGTGGCCAGAAAGTTCGGTGAATAAATTTTTATTTCAAATACAGTTTTTGTACAGCATCAAATACAATTTACTGTCCTTCAAAATAATCTCCACGGATGGTAATGCACTGTTCGGAACGAGTATATAGTTCCTGGAAACTCCTGTAAAACAGTTCTTACGGTGTGGTTTTCAGCTCGGCCGTCACTTTGCTTTGAATGTCGGTGATGTCCGTAAATCTCTTTCCCTTCAGGACTGACTTCAATCTGGAGAAGAGGAGGAAGTCTGCAGGTGCCAAATCAGGTGAATAAGGGGGTGATCAAGTGTCACAACTCCATTCGCGGCCAGGAACTGCCGTACAACCAAGGCGGTGTATGGCCGGGCATTATCGTGGAGAAGAATCCAGGAGCCTTGCTTAGCGGACTCAGGGCGAACGCGACGGATCCTTTGCAGTAAACGTTTCATATTTTCGGCGTAGGCAACAGCATTCAATACGGTACTCTCAGGGAGAAATTTTTTGCGAATGAGACCCTTAGAGTCGAAGAATGCGAAGAGCATTGTCGTTATGCGCTCCAGGGTTTTCTAGACTGGTCCGCACTTCTCGAGAACGCTTAAACCATCCATAAAAACTCTTTGATGTGATAGCTTCATCTTTATAAACTTCTTTGAGCATTCCGTGAGTTTCTTTTTCCGATTTCCCAAGTTTGAAACAAAACAACATGTTTTTTCTCTGATCCATTTTGTACACCGCGACAATCCACAATAAACCTTTCGCCCACGGCGTTAAATTAACAGGGAATAAAAGCACTTGGAACCTTGTCAATTTCAAACATGTTCAAACAGATATTGATCTTCACCACGTGTGGCGCGTTGATATTCTACAAGTACAGCAGCGACCCGTACAAGCTCATTCACCGAACTTTCGGGCCACAGGTTGTATGAGGCAATCAAAGATTGAAAGAAGAAAATATCAGTGCCCGTACAGAGTACGGGCAAACCAGTTAAGGAGATAAAGACAGATTGAGAAATTTTTTGTTAGATGTAAGTATTTTATAAAACAAATGATTGTTTGAAAAACTAAAAAAGCAAGCTTTTATTGTTAATCGAACTAAGAAATTGCTGACTCATCCTCCCCTTTTTCACTTAAAGAATACTTTTTTTTGTTGTATCTGTATTAACCATGAGCGTTTTCGCTTTATGATTATAACTTAATCGTTTAGTCGCCAAATCCGGAAATGGGATCTGGAATTAATTGTCTAATCCTGATGATCCTGATCAGGACAACGGAATAAAATTATTAAATTATTATATTGTCATCGGTCCTTGAAAAGTGTGCAAAATTTCTAAGAAATCTGACCTATTAAAGTGGGTAAAAATCGAGTTCAAATATTCCGTTGCATACAGGTAAAGCTAATAAAAGCGTTTTAGAAAAAAATTAAATACTTCTCATTTAACAAGAGCACTAAAAGCACCTAAGAAGGGGGGGGGGAGACTAACGAGGGGAAAATGAGAAAGATTAGCAGGTTCCTCCCCCCCCCCCCATTAAAAATTGAAAAATCCATTTTTAGGTCTACTTTTGAGAAGTGACCCCCAGCAAAAAAAACTATCAGAACCTAAACGTTAAATGTTCACAACGAAACAATACTACTCTTTTACTAATGACCAGAAAACATTTGTCGGATCAAAACGAAACATAATGTTTCTAATCCTTTCATTCTTATGAATGCATACTACGTCCTTGAAGATCCCAGACAGAGGAAGAAATCAATGGAATACGATGCCGTTCCTTGAAGAACCCTTAGGGAGGAGAACGTAGGAGGGACGTTGGTCCACTTCTTGGGAAAGAACTCTCGAGTGTTAGGGCACCTTTTTCATGTCTAATGGTCTGCTAATAAAGAAAGTGTGTTATGAGATGGCAGTGGGCGTGCGGTGGTGGAGAGAAAAGGGTTTGGAAGTAAATATTTGTGCAAGAGATGGAGTCTTGGGAAAGATTTAAGGATCGGGTTACAGAAGGATGGGGAGACAAGAGAGATGTATTAAGTAAAGTTAGGAGAGATTTTTTTCTTAGAAAAAATATAGGAATAAAAGAGATAATATTAGGTAATTCTGGTTTGGTGGAATTCGGTATCTTTCCTCTGGTGGTTTAAAGGTAGCTTGCCTGCTTTGTAAGCCTGAGGTTGCGGGCTCGACCCCGGCTGGAGTCGATAGATTTTCTGGAGGCGAAAATCGTATGCACGCATGTCATATAATTATGTGGCATGTAAAAGATCCTTGAGTATCAATTTGGCTCTGATACTCGTGTCAACCATGTCAACAATACTCTCTAAACCTTGTCAATGAGTAGCATCCGACGAGAGTTTGGATTGAATAAAAAATTCAAGCGTCACAATTTGGTAGCGGAAGCCGCCACTAGATGGTGCCACCAATGAAATGGCTTCCAATCTTGAGGATTTGCAGTTTCTGTAAAGGCTTAGTTGCTAATATGCAGCCCATTAGGGGGGGGAATAGCCTTTCCGCCATTAAATAATCACGATGTAACTGCTGGATGGTGAATCTGTGTGTTGGGCTTCAAAGTCCTGATGTTTGCAAGATATGGAAATTTGAAGAGTTAGGTGCCAGCTCGAGTGTCCCACTTGTCATTTGGCTGTGGCTCAAAATTACGAAGTCCGTCGCCAATAGACCTCATGTTGCTTCGAAGTATGACTTTTGTAAAAAAATAACAAATGAATCATAATTTTTCTAAGTGAAATGAATCCTTTTGTAATTCTTAAAAATAATTTTTTAACTCTTTTCGTTAATTTATGTTTTCATTTCTATTGAAATAGGGATTGATTGTTTTTTGACGTCGCATTTAGAAACAGCATCAAGGCTACTGGTGACGAACCTCGTAATTTAAAATATGGAAGCAGGAACCTCACTTTCCAAATTTTCCCATCACGCCAAGATGAAGGCACCTCAAGGGTGCTTCGTGGTAACTGAACTCTTAACTCTTGAGTCGCCTCAAACAACTTCAAACGAAAGCTTTTAACCTTGAACACACAGCTTCGGCGATCACATTTAACATAGCGTGAAATAAGAATGGAAAACATGTATCTATTTGTCTCAAACAAGGATAGGAATAAACACGGGTTTCAGAAAAGAATGATTTTTGGAGATACAGATAAAAAAAAATTTCGCTCAAGAACTGTTAGACCTCCAGTTTGAAATTTGTTAAGCATGTTTATTTTGTAGAATTGAGATCCACTAAGAGCGGTTTTGCAGAAATCGACTACCAAGGGTGAGTTGCGGGGGCTTTAGAGATTAAAAAAATTCCCGAATTTCAACTATTATACCAATTGTAAAGAAATTTATCAAGAATGTTTTTTGTCGAGTGGAGATCCGCTAAAAATTGGTTCTATGGAAATCGATCCTAGAAATGGGGTTATAAACGTGTAAAAGATAATTATACTTCAATTTCAGAAATTCGTCGTATCTTTTTTTAAAGCAAGAGGCTGGAGCAATGGTCTTCAAACTGTGTTCCACGAAACCATAAGGTTCCACAAGGCATAGCCACGAGTCACAATAAAAAAAAATCGGGAAGAAATAAATTTGTATGCGAATTGGTTTCACAAATATCTAAAGCTCATCCCCCTCCCTATTCATTAAAATTGAAAATTTTATTTGTATATAACAGTGCCAATTTAAGCTCATTTCGGGCCTAGGCGCAGAACATCTACGGGCCCTCTTGTCTCAGGCGGATCGCAATTTACAACCAGAAAATCTGGTCAAGTCCAGGTTATCCGGGCCCCTAGGAGCCCGTCCCAAGCACCCAATGGATAAACTGGTACTGATATATAATAATTTTATTTTGAAACACTTTTTAAACTTTTATCACAATATGATAAAAGAATATTAAAACTTTTTATCTTTATATATACACTTCTAACTAGATTGTGAATATTCTATTGTTTACTATCTCGGGTTCCACGAGATAATTTTATGCTCGTTAGTTAGCATAATGTCTGGCAAAACTAAATAGTTTTCTAATAGAAAGTGCACATTTTTACATTTGTGAGAAACAATACTTATAATGAAAGATTCATTATAAGTATTCAATCAACAACATATCAACAAAGTTTTATGTTAAAATCTAAATTTAAGCAAAAACAGCTCCTAAATTTCATTTGAAAATTCATGCAAAATACAAGGGGTGTCTCATTCAGCAATAAACATTTAAAGGCCATTCGGAACATTGAGTTTAAGTGAAATATATTTCTCAACGTAAGTGGCTACAAAAACTAAGAATAAAAACAAATTAAACTCAGAATTGTAATGCGATTGCATTTAATCTCAATAGACCTAGACTTCGACAGTTAGTGTTAAAAGTACTAGAATATATATCCCAGTAACTAAATATAATGCATGGGTAGGTGATACTTAAATCACAACTTAATATTATTAATGAATAAATTTTATTTTAAAAATTAGATTAGAATTTAATAATGAATGCAATACTTTTTATTTGCCTTTACATAAATTGCCTATAACATGTTGATCTACTTTAAATGTTATTTTGAGATATATTCATCGAAGTATGTGTATGGAATGGGGTTCTACGAAAACACTTTCTAGTTCTAGGGGTTCCACGAAAGCACCTTCTAGAGGTTTCGTGAGTTGAAAAAGTTTGAAGACCACTGGGCTAGAGCTATAAGAATGTTTTTGAATACAATCAATAACTTAAAAAACAGTACATAGTCATACATCATGAGATATCCAAAGAAGTGGATAAATATTAACTAGTGTATGGATAAATGAATATAATTTATATTATCTACTGAATATATATAAATAACTTAATATAACAGCAGTAATAAAAAATATTTACCATAAACTGAAAACAATTAATTTCTCCTTTCCGATATGTGGAACTGAAAAGATTTTTTCCATTCCTCAAGATTATTCGACACAAATTTTCTTTTCTTTTGATCGCTACGCAGTTAGGAACAAAAAACAGATGGTAGTGCCTTTTAAAAAAACAAACTCTTAAATTTCTGGGAAACCATTTCAATGCCGAAAAACAAATCAAGACGGTATTATTCTAAAAATTCATTCACGACTTCAACAGCCATTTTTTTCCTCATATTCTAATTACAATGGTTAGTCTTTCACCATAATGAGGCGTACGACGATTTCTGTAACTCAATCCAATGCACCACACATCGGCACTAATTATAAACAGAAATCTACATTATCCATCGACAAAATCGCAATTAACACGCATTATCTCATCATATCGCTTGTCCACTATTATAACGGACCATTAAAACTAAAAGACGTTCTGCATAAAAAAAAAATGTACTGGATTCTGTATGTTGGCAACGTTCCATATATTAAGACGAGAAAATACATTTATGTTACGACAAAGAGAGTCTTTTTGTTGGAAGAGATGAAACATTTCTTTTCGGTATATCATATCCCATATAATCTTTAATCCGTTTAAAGGGTATCCTATTAACTTCGTACGATTTGGGAGCGGATAAAATGCAAGGAGCGGTGTCCGGTTGCTTTGAAATGCCGCACAGACAACCCCTATAATACCCTTAAAATATATAGCACAGAAAAAAACTTTCGAATCGTAAGCTGATTTTGAGCAACGACCTAGCAAATAGCAAAGGACGAATCCATATACAGAAGGGGGTGTACATGGAGACGAGTAATAATAATCGGTGAGAAATTGAAAAAGCTGTGCTGAGGAACTAATGTAAAAATGATAATCGTTTCTAGATGAATTATCCCTTTTTGGCCTTATTTAGATAAAATCTATTATAATAATAAATTAGACCGTGGTCTACAAACTTTTTCTACTCACGGAACCTCTAGAGCTTGAAGGTGTTTTCATGGAACCCCTAGAACTAGAAAGTGTTTTCGTAAAACCCCATACATATTCTAAAAAGAATATATTGATGCAGCGCTACTAATTTTACTTTAAACTAACATCTTAACAACTACTCAGGTTCGATTATTTAATTTAATCTGCATCATGATAGTGGCTAGTACTTAAAATGAGTTATTGAGACAACGCAAAACTAATGACATTACTCGCATTAAAATTAAATTAATTAGTTTATTTCAATTAAAAAGAACACATTACGAAATTAAGATTAAACAATTTTACAAGCAGTTAAAATTTCACTTATCTGAAATGGAAGTGAGGTGATGGGAGGCTGGCCTGGCCCCTGGATGGTGCGAAGTTTCCTAAAAATTCAGGGTGTTATATTAACATGATTGGTGTAAAAATCTGTCGAAAATTGTCTCGGCTCCTGTTTTTAAGTGAGGGCAAATTACCCCTTTTTGCATCCGCATGCCCTTCGGTCTCGCCTAGTCATTGGTCAGGGACCAAGCGCAAAGTTACAAAAGTTAAATTCTCCCCAAATTTATGAGTTCATTCAACTTTCATGACCGTTGACAACTCGGTGAGAGCCTGCGCTGGGACCCCCGACTTAGGAATCCAACAACATCCTGTAAACAAGGGGAATACACAAATTACATGTGTATTGGGGGCCATCTTCAAACCTGATCAGCATCCAAGCTTTCCAGCCTCCAAGCCTCCCATCAATATCTCAAAATTACATTGAAAGTAAATCAACATGTTATTGCTTTATATAAAAGCAATTATGAAAAAAAGTATTACATTTATAATTAAAAATTCTAATCTAATTTTTTTAATATGATTCACTCATTAATAATATTAATTTGTGATCCAAGTGTCACTTACCCATGCATTATACTTAGTAACAACTGGCGTAGCTAGTCATGAGTGAGCCTTTTATCCAAATTCCTTAGGGGCACTTTTCTAAATGCTCTTTCTAATGCGTATTTTGGGGCTTCGTATCAATGATACGGTGGTAGCTACGCCCCTGTAAATAACTGGGATCTGAATGGCATTAAAATGTTAATAGCTGTGAGAGAAAAACTGTGTATTTTGCATGAGAATTCGCAAGAGAATATTCAGGGGCTATTCTTGCTTAAATTTAGATTTAAACATAGAGTATGTTGATATGTTGCTTCCTCTTCTTCATTATAGGGGATTTTTTCCCCCACAAATGCAAAAATATGTATTTTCCATCAGAAAATTATTTAGTTTTGCAAGACATTGTGCTAACTAACAAGTATAAAATTATCTTGTGGAACAAAAGATAGGAAAGCAATAGAATAGTCACAATCTAGTAGGAAGGATATACAGTAGAACGGTCGTTTATCAGAACGTTTATTATCCGGAGCGTCAAATATCCGGACCAAAGTCCAGATACGTTTTCGAACAGCAATGCGCTCAACAGTTGTTTCGCGTGAGGCCAAAAGTGACGGGAAACAACAACAACGAAAGTAGCAAGGGTCCATCACATGCTGCCCCTTTGCTGCGTTAGAGACAGCTATAGCATGGTACGAACAACAATCAGAGTATTGTTCTACTCAACTACTGCTGCTCAAGAGAATCAGAGCCTTGCAGCGAAAAAACGAAGGTGTACAATGGTACAGCGAAAAATAAGTGATTGTTTTCCACAATAAAGGTAAAACTGCGACATTTTGCACCTATTTTGTTTTTCCTTCAAGGACGTTTCCCGCATGTGATGATTTTCAATATTCCTATATTGTCCGGTTTCATATACTGCATGGATCGTATTCGGTTTTTGGTTATCCGAACAATCGCGTATCCGAACGGAGTCTGGTCCCAATTGATTCACATAAACGACGTTCTACTGTATATATAAAGATAAAATGTTTTAATATTCTTTTATTATATTATAAGAAAAGTTTAGAAGTATTACAAAATAAAAATATATATATTGCTAGAACTTTTGGTTTTAATGAGTAGGATGCGATTTAGATGCCTGTAATTATACAAACTTCAGAGAACATGAATCCATTAATGTACTAAACAAATCTGAAAAACCACAAAAAAATCCCCATACCTCCATTTTTTTAAAAAAATTTGTCGCAAGTAGTCGAATACCTTAATGTTTACAAAATGCAAAAACAAAAAAAGTTTTTTAGCCAATTTTTTTTTCTTTCCATCTTTCACCATGCAATAGCACAAATTATAAATTTCTAATTTTCGCCTTGTTTCAAGACTCATTTGTTCATTTGGATTATTAATTTTTTAATCTATTCTCATACTGTAAAAATCACTTAACACGAAACTGAGGGGACGGAAGGATTTTTCATGTTAAATGAATTTCGCGGTAAAGGATACTGCAAAAAAAAAAGAAAGAAAAGAAAAGAAAGAAAACATATGTTCAACAAAATTTAGTTTATTAGAGAACATTTTATTTACATAGATATGTATATATAAATGTATTTAATAAAAATCAATGAAACAAAAACATTTATAATTTAGTTCAAGATTTAGCAATACCAAAATCTTATCAGATTTTCGTCTTCTGTTTTTAATCAACAGCCTTAAGAAGCTCTATCTTCATTTTAAGCGAAGTGGCAGTTTGCTTTCCCCCTGAGCACCTTTGCCATTGTGCTCGTAAAAAATTCTTCTAAAACAGAAAAAAAAGGGAACCAAATTCACTAATTTTTATTCGCACTGCGATGTACTCGTCACTGAATTCCAAAGCCAATTGATGATATATGAGATGTTTTGTGCAGCGTTCATAAGGGTGCAGAGAAAGAGAAGCTCAGATAAACGAAATTGATTCGTGCCGCAGGCTATTCCGAGGGTATTTCAAAGCCAAATTAAGCGCCTTTCTACGAAACATATAAAAACCACCTATGTTTCATTTCACACCTCTCTTAAATCTCGCCTGTGCAGCTGGAATTTTTCGTATTTTGTTCATTCCCAGAAGAGAAATTTTTTCGTGTGAAGTGATTTTCGTTTCGTGTTAAGAGAAAAAAAATGTATGAAAATACTCGTACTTAGTAGTTTGTCGGGACAGTTGCATTATTTCATGTTAAGGCGATATGGTACCATCTTCACAATTTTTTTTATTTTTAATATTTGATATTTGGTTTTAATTGTATTTCATAAAGGTTAATATTTAATAATAGTTCCATACAAAAAATTTTTAATTAGTTGCAAAATGTTTGTAAAATTTAATTTTTTTAGCTTTTTAAAGCATTTTTTAAATTTCTAATGCTTTTTTAAATATGTCTCTTTTCTTTCAAAATTTTTTTTCCAAGTACGTTATAATACACTACATAAAACTGTGCATGGGTTTTTTTCTGCTGCTGCTCTTTAATTTTTTTATAGTTAAACTTCAAAATATTCTCAAAAAAACATTAATTTTGATTTTGAAATTTTTTAGAAAAAGTACTAAACATGTTAGAGCTAATTCCACACACAGTTTTACAAAACATACATTTCAGAACATGTATAAAAAATTTCAAACCCATACTTCAATTATCAAAAAAGCCTTAGGGTTTTGAATAACAGCATATGTACAAAAATTCAACATGGGGAAATATGAGTTTGAAGTCTTCTTTCCATGAATAGCATGATATAATAATCATCAAATAGTCTGAAACTTTTATGAAATGTTAATTAGCTTATTTAAAACTACTTACCATAAAAAATTGCACAAATGTAGAACAATTAAACAGTATACTGCCATAATGAATATATAGAAAAAAACGAATGAAAGATCAATATTTCATAAAACTTTATCTTAATAATTATAAAAAAAAAAATACACACACTTCAGGGCTAATTCCATGCTCACAGCTAATGCACAACATGTACAAAAGATGTTTATGCCTTTATTTTTTATTTCCATGATTTTAAAAGCCTTCGCATGTTAAATATTGTACACGAATAAAGCAAAATCAAATAACAATTTATAGGTAAAATACATCAAAATCTAAGAACTGTATATGTGCATTTGTTTAAATAAATATCTTAAAATATTTTAATAATAAATTGTTGAATCTCGCACACATGGGATATATATATGTATATCACCAAAAACAAATATATAAAAATGGGAGAGTTTTTCTATTCTTGCGAATTAGATTTTTAATTATCTGAGTTATCAAAATGAGATTTAGTATTTGTGCTTTGGAGAATCCGTTTTGAAGTTTTAATTTCATTCATAATAATATCATAAAAAGCACGCACAACTTTTAAATATTGACCAAATCCATTTGATCTTCAGTAAATAATTCACAAACTAGAATTTTTGCATGAATTGCACAATTCTTTCTTAAAATGATTTATTACTGCATATATAATGTCAATCTCATTGATGCGCATTAGAAAAATAATTAATTCATTTTTTATCAGGCTCTTTTCTAGCAGATAATCTGAAATATAGGCGTGGTAGTTGCTGTTTAGCATCAAACATTGCTCCATTACTTAATGAAAAATGCAGGTAAAGCTTTAAAATTTTGCAGGCATATTTATAAAGATTTCAGGCATCAAATAAGCCAATAAAATGTTTTTCGACAGTTTAATGATTTTTAGTGTACCAAATCGCCTTAACCGATGTTTCGTCTTAGCATTTTCCGCGTTAAACGTATTTTACTGTACTTTTCCAATGGCAAAGATTATTCAAATTTTTTTTCTGTTTGCAAAACTTCAGAGTTCTTTCCTTCTCCATTAAGCTTGGTCTACTTCTCTGAGGACGATAAATTTTCCATCAAGAGATGGGGAAAGGGGAGAGCATTGGCATCAGGATTCGAACCCGATACTCGAAAATATGCCGTAGCCACTAAAATAAAAGTGATTCTAATGAAAAACTCTTCATATTGTCGTTAAAGGTAACTAACTAATTTTAATAAATGTTGACTACTTTATTTAAGAATTCTTATTACCCGAAATAAATTATACTATTGAATTACTAACTAATTGTACTATTGAATCAATAATAAGTTATGTTATAAAAGTGTTCCCTTCAAATCATTAGGAGACAGCTGTTTGATATCTATTTGACTCTATATCTATATGTTCAAATTGTACATTAATTCTTTAAAAATTCGAAAAAGATGTTTAAACTGTATATGTATCAAATACATCGAAAAATAAAGAATTCGTTTTAACTTCTTTTATCAACATAATATGAAGTGTTAGACCCTTACAGTTTGGCGTTTTATATTGTTTTAACAAAAATAAATCATGTAGGGTGCTAATAAAACCTAACAGTGTCTCGTACTCTCCTCGTGCTACTGCTGTGATTGAGTATAGATTATTGACTGGGCATGACTGCCTTTGTGCTCATTTGTTTTGTTTTAATCTGACTCACCTTTTTGTGTTTTGTAGTTTCTGGACAAGTCATGGACGCTGCTCCTCTAGACGTGTGCTCTGCTTTTAAGAGTTTGGACTGTATTGTGAAGAAATATTGGAGAGCTCATTGCCTAATGACCTGGTGGTCAATAGCACGGCATTTGATAAATAAATATTGTTTTAACTATCTTTACATATATTCAACTTTTAGTAAGCAGGGTACTATGACATCGAAGGTAAAGTAAAGAAGATAAGCAAATAAAGTCACGTCAGTTTATAAGGAATTTACATCCCTTCTTCCCTGTGACCCGGCTAGAGGTGTGGGAGGAACTAAATGATCAGACGACGCATGATGAACTTCAATTATTTATTTATCACTATATTCAATTCAGACACAAATAACAATCTAAATAAGATAACTTGATCAGTCAGAGCACGAAGATGAGACGATATGCGTGGGGAGAATATATACAATCATGCAGATCTATCTTTAAGATAACTTTATGCAGAGCTTGTTTAATTAATAACCTCACTAATATAACTCTGTAACATGAACTTGAATAAGGATCACAGTACTTGAACTCTAGTGGTCTTCTAATCCTTGCGTTTACTTTAACACGGCTCCAACAGTTGAACTAAGCACTTTCTTAATACTCCGACTTCTCGCTTCCTACACTGTTTACGTATACGTTTCACTGCCGATTTACCACACTTCTCATCTATCCACAATTCACTTTACGTCTAAACTATTCTCACTTCACTAACTCTCAAACTCGCGAATACAGAATATATATATTAAACTTAATTTGCATAATCACGCTTTCTATCTTCGGAGAAAGTTGGTTGAAAAAATGTTTCCCCAAAAGGAATTCCCCAGAGGTTAATAGAAGGAACCGTATAGATCCGTCACAGGTTATAAAATGAAATGATACAATATTCAAGCAAATAATTTTAATTCCATAAGCTTGTTCTTTCCAAACTTACTTTTCAATCATGTTTCTTGAAAGCCTTTCCAGACGTCATCTTAGATGTTGTTTTTCAAAAATGTGTATGGAAAATATAAAGAATGGAACGCTAATTTATTTCATCAACATAAAAATTAAGTTAGTTACACTCATTCGAAATAAAAATGAGAACACATTACATATATTGTTGCCAAAACAATTCTTTTATTCACACAATTCTAAACTACTCTGACAATTAAAACTAACTTCTTGTTATAATATACTGTGTTTCAACTTTGTCAAAGATATCATAAATATTGTCATATAAAATAATGTTTTCTTTGTCTTCAGAAATATATATTGACAGATTATTTTTAATGAACTTATTTTTAGAATCTAATTTCGTCTTTCGAATAAAGTATTTTTTAAAAATATAATTAGTTATAGGTTTAAAATTAAAGAATAAATAAACAAATCTGTTTCAAATTAAATGTTTAAAAATTATATCAAATTGTTTCCGACAATTTTTAATTCAAAATAAGACTTGAAGGATTTAATGAGCTTTTGTATTCCATTTATTGATGTTAAGTTTTCTGTTTAGTTATAAAATAAAAAAAATAAAAGGTCATGGATTTCAGTTCCGAAAGAAATCGTTTGGCATTTCTATACTTATTTAAACTCTCGATTCAAATTATTATTTTTGAATCACTCTAGCTTCAAATATTTTAAATAGAAACAATTAAAATTAGAGAATTAAGGGTAATGGACTAAATTCATGACGGCCACATGATAATATAAACACGTGTTCTACATTGAATTCAAAACGGACAATAAACTATAGCTCGTACTTTTTATTCTATTTGTAAAACTTAGGTAAAATTTCAAATTGCATAATTGGGTAAAGATGCTCAAGAGTTATAAAAAGAAATTTCGGCAAAATATTTTAAAATTAAAGAAAAAAACGTCTTGTTTTATACATGTACTTTTAAATAAAGTGACAAATATTAATTTTTTTAAAAAAAAGTTTCTGTAAAAAGCATAATTTGGCAACAACGAAGTGCATGAACTGATTTGCTGAAAATAGATAATTGCATTTATCGTGACTATGACGTCACTTGTGTTTTTGAACTTGATTGGCTAAAAACACGTGGTTTAAAATTATCATGTGATTATGACGTCACATGAATTTAGGCCATTACTATATTTTTCTACTGAATATAAAAAGCTGTACTGAAATTACCAACGAAATTTTATTCTAAACTTTTCTTTCAAATTTTGGTTAATATGATTAATCGATGCTTTGATTAGAAAAAAAAACATAACGAGTTAACTAATTTTACTTCTTATTCTCTACTAATGCCCTTTAATACTATTTTGATTAGATTGCATCAGAACTATAATTTTTTAAGAATAAATATTACACCCCTAATGTAATTTTTTTTCATGTTGTATATCAAATTAGTTTGTTGTGTGTTAGGAATATAAATATAAAGGGTCGCATTTTCACATTTCAACCGCTCGCTCAATTTCAAGTGTACAATGTAACATTCATTACTTTAAAATTCTAAAGGGGATAAAATAATTCTCATTTAGATAATAGGCAGGTAATAAGTAAGAACATGAGAGCGAAATATTAATGTGTTCGATTAAATCAATGGTCTTCAAAAATTTTCACTCACGGAACCCTTAGAACTAAAAGGTGTTTTAATGGAACCTCATTCCACACACTCAGAAGAATATATAATAAAGTAGGATTTAAAGTAGATCAACATGTTATAGGTACATCATATAAAAACAATTAAAAAAAGTATTATATTTATTAAAAAATCTTAATGAAGTTTTAATATAACTTACTCATTAACAGCTTTAAGAGACCAAGCTACAGCCATAATTAGACCAAGTGTCACCTACCCATGCATTATATTTAGTAACTGGATTATGTGTTTGCATTTTTTGCACAAACTGTAGAAGTCTAGATTTATTAAAATTATCAACAGTTGCATTTAATTTTTTTAAAAAAAAATTCTTGCTTTTGTAGTTATTTGCATTGAGAAATATTTTTTACTTAAATGGATTTTCTGAAGTGCATTAAAATGGTTATATCTGTGTGGAAAATCCTGTGTATGTTTAGGGAATTTGCGACCTAAAATTTAGATTTTAATGACGAATTTGTTGATATGTCGATGAGCTGTTCTCTGTCCTTCATTTTAGGTTGGTTTTTTCCACAAATGAAAAAAAGGTGTATTTTCCATTAGAAAAATATTTTGCAAAACATCGCACTAACAAGTATATAATTATTTTGAGGAGCCAGGAATAGTAAATAAAAGAATATTCACAATCTAATAAGTAATATATACAAGGAAAAAATGTTTTAGTATTCTTTTATAATATAATAAAAGATGAAAAAGTATTACACAATAAAGTTGTATCGTGAGTAAACAAAATTTTCAGTTTTAATGAGTGGGATGAGATTTTTTAGATAATTGCATTTATACAAGGGATGATCAAATAAAAGGTACGAAACGAGATAAAAATGAAACAGTTAAATATTTGCATATTCCGCCAAGGGAGAATGTAGCGAGACATCTCGGGATGCCATTGGAGACTCTGACTGGGATCGGATCATGTGCGGGTGCCCGCATGCGCAGGAGAGAGCAAATGCTCTTATAAAACGTGGCGTCCAAATGATGCGAGCACAGAATTACTCGAGCACAGAAAAAGCATTAACTCCGATGTGTACTGTGAGACACTCCGACGCCTACGCAGGTCCATCAAGAACAAAAGACCGGGGCTGCTCGCGGAGGGTGGGGTTCTGCTCCATGATAACGCGCGTCCACACGTCTCCAGAGTCACACAAATGGAACTGGACAAGTTCCAATGGGAGACGTTGGACCATCCGTCCTACAGTTCGGACATGTCACCCTGCGATTTCCATGTGTTTAGTCCACTGAAGAAACACCTGAAAGGAAAGCGCTTCAACTCGGATGACGTACTCAAGGACACTGTGAAGGACTGGGTCTCGTCACAGCCACAGGAATTCTGGAACAAGGAATCCTGCGCTTGTTCATCAGTGGAATCGTTGTGCTCAGGCCTATGGTGTATATTTTGAATATAAGTCTATATTTGTACCCACCGTGTCGTTTCGTACCTTTTCATTTGATCACCCTTGTACAACCTTCATAAGGATCATGAATCTATTTTGTGCAAACGCATTTATAATTTTTTCAATTTTTTATTGTGACTTGTGGAGCCCCTAGATATGCTTCGTGAAACCCCAGGATTCCGTGGAACATAGTTTGAAGGTCACTGGATTAAATTATCTTTTGATATCTGAAATAAACTTAATTGTAACCCCTTAATTGTCTCTTGTCAATTCATTATTAAATATTTTTTGTAAAATATCAAATATTTTTGGTGAAGCATTTCTATACATATCGTGGACAAAATTCACAGCTAATATATTCAATTCATCATTTTTTTAAAAAATTTATTTTTGAGAAAACAATGATTTTCTAAATACTTTTTCAAAAATTTATATAACTCTAATCCTTCCCCACCATTGTAACCCTTTGGGGGCTACTACGATGCACACCACATTCCTTTTACTGAAAACTGACCACTTGGTTTCCAAGTCCACCACAAGTAAATACCAGACAAGGCAGCATATCATACACTCCATACCCGAAGAACCTTAATCTAGAAATTAATTTACCTCCCACTTCAAGTGCTAAGACCGCGTGACCTTTTAATTCACTTTCCTGGGAGTCAGAAGGTACACATCTCAACTCGGCTGGATTCGTCGAGATTTAATTTCGGGCAGTTAGCTGCTTGGTTAGGCTTAATGTCCTTTCAAGATGGACATACTGATGGATGGGAAGTAGGGTTAACGAGGCGAATATTTTCCTAAATTTTAAATCTCGTTTTGCTTCGAAATTTTCGTTACCATTGTTTCTCTAATGAAAGCGGACCCATGTCAATGACGTCAGCAAGGAAGGTCAAGATGAAATTTTTGTGGCATGGCTCTTGGTAATCCATCACGTTGGTTGGAGGGGGAGGTTCAGGTGTAAATTCGCCTGTCGACGGTTAGGGAGAACTTGGGGCGTGAAAATTTAATCATCTTCTCCTGAGTTTTAAGCCTCTTTTCTGTCTCATTATCTTCCCCACGTCATTATGGCGGCGGTTTGAAATAACTGTGGACTTTTCAGGGTGAAAGTTTATTCGTTTTGCCTCGCGATTTTGCTGTTTTGAAGGAAGTTTAAGTTTGAGCTGACATTTCCGTCTGTGATACAGGGGCTAAATTAAGTTCACACAGTGCTAGTTATTGTTAAGTTTGCAGAAATTTAATTATATTTTAAGAGATAAGTGTATTTTTAAAAATATATTTTTAACAAAATTAAGATTCAGATAAGACAGTTGTAATAAAATAATATTATTCAAATACTTCTACATACTTTTTGTAATTTTCTTTACAAATCTGTATCAAAATAAGTATTTACATTGCAAGACAAAAAAAAATCATTACGCGTTTCCACTTAAGTGTGTGCTGACCTGTAGCCACCCCTTACATTAATACCTTCCTGTCTATCTGAAAACCCGGCTAGATGTGCTGGAGGAACTAAATTATCGAAAGACATGATTCCAATTCAAACGGATTTATTGATTTTTATCAGTATATAAAATCAGACACAACACAATTCTAATTAAGGTATATAAACGAGAGTAGAGTGCAGAGGTGAGATATAAATACAAGCGGGGAAAATATTACAGAATTTCAACTGAATCTAAGATAGCTTAAACGCACACATTTACAACTACGCCTTACACTAATAATCAGAATTTACTTAATCGAAATCACAGTACCTGTTGTTTTAATGCTTCCTTTCCTTCACGGCGAATTTCAGGCACTATGTTAACTGGATGAATTGACGATGACTCCACGCTCCGTAATAGTGAATTTCAATACTTTTAATCCGCTTCTCTTTGCGCACATCAAAACGTATCAACCTTGCTTAACTTGTCAACAACTACGTGCCGACCGTTTGCTCTCTTCACTTTACTTTAAATCACCTCACTTGACTTCTCACTTCCTCTTACTTAGCTCTCTTCAATTCGCGAAAACCGAATTTATATAACATTTTTCATTTACATAAATCACGTTTGGTTTCTCGATGAAGGTTGGTTGAAATAAATATTTTGATTGAAAGGGAAAAAGAAGGAATTAGTGAAAATCCGTATAGATCCATCACAAGTGCAAAACCTTATTTCTTTCAGGCTTTGTCGCCATTTATGATATAAATTTATTTTTTCTTTCAGTTATAATAGCTGTATTAGACGAGTAGAGCCATCGTACGATTTCATGGACGACGATGTCAAGTTGCGAGTTCCAGTCCTATAGTGCAACTGAAAAACATCTCGGGGAAGAGGAGCTGTCGTCGCCCAAAGTCCTCTCGTTGTGGCGTGGAGTGGAAATTTGGAAAGGGACTTGCCAGCTCAGGTGTTCTCGTTCCTTGACCATGGTTCATAATTACAAGGCCCGTCTACATTAGCTGTCGTGTTGCTTTAGTGTGTAACATCGAATCAAATCAAAACCGTTCACTTTTAATTCTTTTAATAAGTAGCTTCTCAGAAATTAAAATAAACATTTCAGTTTAAAATGTGATCTATATTTATAAAATAAAAATAAATAATAAAGGATGTCACAAGTATCGCATTATTATTTTTGATCGTAAAAGTAAAAAGTCAGTTTTGAAAGAATGGTAACGAAATACTACTTGCGATCTTTTTTTTTTTTTAAATGAAGATATGAGGATTTTTTTTATAGTTTTTAGATTCATTTAGTACATTTTATGAAAAATATGCTAAAATTAAGAAGAGAAAAAGAAATTATTATTACTAAAATGGGGAAAAAATTACAAAAAAATAACATAAACACGGCCCATTCTGTACCAAATGTTTATAAACAAATTTTCAGTTTTTCAATTCTGATGTGTTGCTATATGTTATTCATTTTTAAAATGACATTCAGGATATGAATTATTTTAATTTTTACAAAAACTAGAGCACTTTATCGTAGTTATATAAAATTTCTTACATAATACCAGTGATTATATTAACATAAGGAACTGTAATTTTTGTAATAAAACAGTGAGTGATACATCTGAAAGTTAAAACACTATTATACAGAACATAAACAAAATATTTCAGCTAATTATTTTCAAAACTTTTTTTTTTAGCAATCGCTGTCCCTGTTTGAAAATTAAAAAAAAAAAAAAAACACACACAAACACATTTTGAGTAAAACGCATTTTAAAGTAACACTTGTAGTTTACACTAGTAGACCGAAAATAATAAACTTGATATTTTTATAAAGCTTATAAGATATAACTATAGAAAAATTTGTTAATTTTTGGCAAAATTCAGAATTTTAGGGTAGTTGGATACCTAAGTAGGTTACATGTGAATAGGTGTATATCATGTAAAATGCGCATTTTGCCTCTTATTTCACAAAATAAAAGCCCAATTATGACTTCAGAGAAAATAATTTAAATCTAATTTTTAAAAAAAATCTCTTTTTTTTTTTGTCTACAGAACTTGGTTAAGTAACTTTCTTTTAACTAAGTAATTTCCCATGTACGTAATACAAAGGACCCACATAAAAAAATTCAATCCCTGTTTTTTGGTTGAATTTTTGGACCTACTTTCAGGAATGAAAAGTTGTTTGAATAAAAAGTAAAAAAAAAAAATCATCTTCAAAGCATTCCACAACCTTAGATAAATATATTTTAAGCTATTCTTGGTTCTGACCTTTCTTTATGCGCATTCTTCAACCTATACCTAGGAGGCCTACTTGCAAAATTTACATTTTAAAGCAATTTTTATAAACTTGATATAAAATCTTAATACTTAATCTTAATCTTATTACTTAATATAGAAATTCGGAAGTTACGTGTGGGACTTATGTTGAGTAAAAAGATAGAAAGTTTTTATAAAGCATTTTTCTTCATAATACGACTTGTAAAACATTTTCCAATGCTTTGCTCTTTTTATTTAAATAGATCAGCTACATTAACCACCTATATCAGTGACGAAATTACCAATCAAGTAAAAATAACAAATAAGTGGTTAAATGAAGGATTTTTATTTGTCCAGTTACCATTACCAAAAAATACATTTGGTGAGTTACCATTACCAAAAAATACATTTGGTGAGTTACCATTACCAAAAAATACATTTGGTGAGTTTTAATTACCAAAAAATACGCTTGGCAATTTATCATTCGATCCCAAAAAGTATTGAATACTCGAAAGTATTACTTGATTGTTATTGAAGGAGATTCGATATCGGTACCTTTCGTTCCGTAAGCACTGGACCAAAATTATCACTTCAGTCCATATGCTGTTACATATAGATACCACCACGCACTCCCCTACCAGTGAGTCAGTAAGCGAACGAACGATATAGTTGTTATGGCAAGCGTATGAGTTGATGCTGTTGCGTGAAAAGTGTCTGACGACTTGATTGTTGCGTGAAAAGTGTCTGACGACTTGATTGTTGCGTCAAGTGTGTCTGACGGCTTGATTGTTGCGACATGTGGATCTGACGGTTTGATTGTGGCTTCACGTAGATCTGACGCCTTGTTTGTTGCGTCATGTGGTTCTGATGGCTTGTTTGTTGCGTCATAAGGTTCTAACGGCTTTTTGGTTGCTTTTGCGCCTGGTAGATGGCGCCACGACAGCTGCGTGAAGGTTGGGTTTTCCAAAGTTCCGTCAGGGCCACCAATGAAGGTAGAACTCGTGACCTTCGGTTCCGTTAGCACGTAGCTTACCGCTGGACCAAACTGATCACATCAGTCAGGAGGCTGTTTCTGGCTTATATAGATACCAGCGCCACATTACTATTCAAAAAGCAGCGATTTACTATATACGAAATTCATTTTAAAGAAAGCATAATACATGGCATTGAGTAAAAACACTTCCAGCTTTCCAAATCTTTCGTTTTCGTGAATTCTTTAATTTTCTAGACATTTTCAAATTGGGGAAAGCCAAAATACAAGCATGCCTAGTAACATATATATAATGGATTAGTGGCACCCACAGGAACTTTCAAGGGGGAGGGGGTCCATGGTCAAAAGTTCACCATTCCCGTATCATGCTCCAATACGTCGCCCAACATATTCTTGTGATTTGTCGATTTAAGGGAACAAAAAATAGCAAAAATTTAATTATTGATAAAATAATTAGCATTAATTAATAAAATTAATCATTAATAACAAATACTTAATTACATTTTACATACTACGTACATAGGATTATAATCAATCAAAAAAAATACAGGGTTATGGGGTGGGGGTTCCAGACCAGGAGACCCTACCCCCTTATGTAATGGGTACTAACTTATTACACCGTCGAGATTAATTTCGCAAAAAGAAAAGCTCTCGCCAATTTAAAAAATATTGCCAAATACTGTCATCGTTTTTTTTAGTGTTCGATTATGAGTGGAGAGGTTTCCACTATTGGCTGCATATCGCAGCATTTGGCTCACGTCTTTTTATCTGACGAAATTGGTGAACGATATAATACGTAAGTATCTAATAACTAATCGTAAATTATAAGGTGGTTATTTTTTTACAGTAAAAAATATTTAATAACTTCCGGAATTTTAATTAAAAAAGTTAATTAAAATTTCCCGAAACGCTTTCTCATTCCCTATGTTTTTCGAAAATGAGGAAATAATAAAGCCTCCCCCCCTAATGAAAATCCATTGTGTTCATTAATAAAACCAAAAAAAAAAATCATTCCACCAATTGTCATTATTTTCATCGATACCGTTTCATTACTTTACAGTGTAATTTAAGAATTCAAAAATCAAAACAATTATTTCAATAACATTAAAAGTGCATGTAATTACTTTAACATCATCTCTCAAAAACATTTTTTTCGAAAAAAACCCTTACATTTTTCTGCAATTATATTGATAGATAAACCCATTTAATCGAAGCGTTGCCATTAAAATTACCAAAATATTACCTTTATGTCGTTCGAAATGCATCTAGCGAAGAGGAAACGGAAAAAATTAATTTTACCGATCCCCTTTTAACATCAAGAAGAAACATTAAGGTTTCCCATTCCCTTCACATTTCCCCTTTATCATATTTCTATTAACTTTTCCCTTTTCTTTTCCCTACCATTATACTCTCCAACTTACGTTTTCTTAAACTTATTATGCATCAACCCATTAAACAAAACGTGGAAGAGGAAGACACGAGCAAAAAAATAATAATAATACAACCCGTTTAATAAAATTTTTACGAAATATTAATGCAGTTTACCATTCTTTGCCCTTTTTCCCCAAAGGGCCGCATAAGCCTATGTTTGTAATTAATACAAATGGTGGAAAATGGGCCTCATCTACATTCTGTGCAGCGCCACCTAGCGAGCAACTCGATGACCATGAAGTATGAAAAGAATTCCAATAATTACTTCGTCTAAGAAGAGTTTCTCTGAAACAATTGTTTAAGTAGCGAAAACAATGTGTAACAATTAAGCGAGTTTTTTTTATTGTTTGTGTTTTGTTTTGCTTTGCTTTTAGTGTTTATTGTGTTTTGGGTTTCAAGAGCGGTTGGGTAATTAATTTTAAAACGTTTCCCTCTCTTTTGAATTTTCAAAAGAGGATGGTTTATGGCTTTTTAAAAAAGCCAAGATGAGAATGTTATATATAAATAAATGACTACAAAGTCATCCAGGCATCGTTCATTTTTAAGAATGTCCGAGATAAAGTTTTAATGTAGCAATTTCTATTTTGTTTGCGGGGTTATTTAGCTGACTAAACCAGGAATTTGCATTTTGACTGAAAGGAATATTAATTAAGGGGCATTAAATGGATGTACAAACATAAAGTGTGTAATATAGCCTACTTTTATAAAAGTTTAGTTAACTTTTATATACAATGAAGTTAGTTTGTAAAAAATAGGTATTAGTCAATGTAAATAACTACATGAAGTAAAATGCTATTTAAGCCTACACTTTCGGTAGTTTGAAAATATGTCCTTCTTTCTTCATTGTTTGCCAAAAAATTGCATTTAAATAATTTTTTCTTGTAATAATATACGTAAAACAATTCTAAATGTATATTCTAATTCAGGGGTCGGCAAACTATGGCACGCGTGCCACATGGTACAATTCTCAGTGGCACTCTGCACTACTCTGCAAATTTGTCAATTTTTAAGTGGATCGAAGTTGCTAAGTTTGTAATGGAACTTATTTGACATCTTCATCAGAATTATGGACATTTACGGAATTACGAAATAATCTCAAAGATAAGTTTAAAGATAAATTTACAACTATTTTGTAAATTATTGAATGCTTAAGATTGAAAGATTTAATTGTTTGAAGAGAGAAAATAGCATGTACTCTGCTTTCTTCTTTTGGTTCTGCATATCTAAGTAAAAAATCTTTCCACATATGAAAAATATTTCGAATCCGCAAAGAAATTGTTTAACAGCTGAATGCCCAAAATCGTATCAAATTGGAAGTCACACATTATACCCCTAATTTTGCGATATGAAAATAGAGTGGTGCAAGCAGTAGGTTCACTTTAAAATTTTTATTTATTTCTTTATTTAATTGTAATGAAGGTAAATGCTTAGATTTTATGTTGCCTATTTCTTATTTTAATAAATATGTGTACAATTTTAATTTTTTAAAAAATTTTTGTTGAAGACATAAGTATGTTTTATGATGTTTATTTATTTATTTTTTGTTGAGAAATATTTTTAAATGATGCAAAACTAATAAAAAATAAAACTGTAAATATCTATATTATTGACCTCTATTCTCTAATTCTGCGTGCATTATTGCGGGAATCGAATTGCTTAAAAAAAGTCCTACTGTGTGCTGCGCTGAATCATATTGGTAGATAGGTTTGGTACGCCACAGCCATAAAGTTGCTGACCCCTGTTCTAATTTAACTGACTCTAAATATCTAAAAAAAATATCCATTTATACGCTTTTTAAAAATTACGGTTTTCAACGTAGTAAGTCACCTAAACGATGGAACAAACTTACTTCTTGTTATTACTGGAAGTAATATATATATACTAATTTTTGAAAAGTTAGAGTATTTTTTTTTCTGCCAGAACTTATCGTTAGTATTTGTTTCCTTTCATTATTTTTTGTGCTATAAACACATAAAAAGATTGGTCTACGTGACATTTCTATGATGTAAAATCAAATAAACACATAAAAAATAATGTCCTTCCAAACTCATCAAGCACTTTTTTTTCAAAAAAATTGCTTATTTAGAGGCAACACATGCATTCCAACATATGACATCGGGTCATTTTATGTTTAAGTCTTCGAATCTGCTAAACAGTAACTGAAAATAGAGTTTTTCATCCCCCCCCCCCAAAAAAAACATCATTTAGTGTTTAAAAGCACCTTCTACTTTTTTTTCTAGGAGGGGGGATTCTACTCAACTCTTGAAACATACATAAACACACAGCAATGATTCCCACATATTTTATTAATATTATTCCTACTTGTGTGAAAAAAATTAGCACTTTTTATTCTGAATATAGCTTAGACCGAATGGTAAACGCGTTTAAGATGAACAAATAAAAATAAAAAAATGTTTCCCACTGACGATAGATACTTATCCGTTTCTCTTCTGTGCAACTCAACCCTTCTCGGAACCCCCTCTTTCCACCTAGCCTAGCCGACGATCTTTCTTCGTTTCCACAGTTCCAAGGCAACCCCACCCTGAGTTGTTTTTTTCCCTGCTTCCCAAGGGACGAGAAATACTGTGCATAAAAGTCTGTGGAAGAGACATTTATCACTGTCAAGGGTTCGAAGAGCTAAGTCTGTGTGTCATCCGTCACTTCTGGGAATGACGGGGGAGAGAAGTACGCCTGTCAACTTCTGCCAGGGGTGGTTCACGTGACCAACTGCACTCCCTTCTCTCTTCCTCTTTCTCGTCTGGGATCTGGAGTCTTCTCAAGATTTAAGTTTCCATCATTGAACAAGGGATTCGTTTCTTTAGAAAGAAATGATTCGTTTATGGGTGGGTTCGCGTGCTGTGAAGGATTTTAGGACTTTTATACGGAGGAATAAAGTGGGGCATGTTATCCGGGTATTATGTGCGCTAGTAGTTCTTAACCTTTTGACTCGATTTTTTGTTGTTGTTCAAGAAAGGGAGATCCTTGCCGTACTCTCCATAAAACCTAGCTTGAAAGCAGCATAACTCACACATAGACTTGAAAAATGCTATGAATTTTTTAAAGGCATTACTGTTTTCGTTTTAAGGTACAAAGAATTGATTTGATTTTAATTTTCATCGCACTTTTATGCAACATGAAGGCTATTGGGGACAAATCTCATAATTTTAAACCACGGTCAAGAGTGACCAACACCCTCCTTTCCTAACTTCCACACTACGCTGACGGAAGGATTTTGAGCCTTCGCAGAGAGATTTAATCCCTTGGGTACCAGACAGCGCTTTCTAGCGGACGAGCTAATCCCAGATTTCAGGGGATACTCACCTTGACATTACGAAGCTCATTTCATTTTTTTTTCTTTTGGCGCATACTAATTCGCCAGGGACTTCTTAAGACTTTTTGAGGCCCTAGGCCCCTGCGTAAAAGTATCATTACCTTATAGGATAAGGTAAAAGAATCATTATATCTTGTAAAGGCTGAGTCGAGAACGAGACGAAGCTCCCATTTTGGCAGAGCCCCCGGGTCCAAATGGCCCATGCCTTAATACGTCCCTATACGGCGCACGTTTTTTCGTGTTTCGTTTCGCTTTCTTAAGTTTGTATAGCTATTTTTAGGGTTTATTTTTACTTTTTCTTGCCAATATAACATCGTCGTTGCATTTCAACAAAAGTGACGCTGAATGACAATATTTGCTGGAAACCGACGAATTCTGATTTGGATTTATCTACTTCCTATGAGGATGAAGAAAGGGGGGGGGATGACAATACGCTTACGTAACGCATGCGGAAAAACTTTTTGTTCCTAGGAACATTTTTAGCAATTTCACAAAGATTTGAATTTTTAATTCTAACTTTGCTATTTTTTCAAATATTTGTAACCCAGGCATTTCGTAACTTAACTTCTGTATTTTATTCAATCCCAACATAAAGAATCTTCCTTGTAATGCTGTCTGTGCTAGTTATGCAAGTTGTACACTTAAATAATGGGATTTTGCCCTTTACATGGTATGTATCCACTAGTGGTTGCAAGATACTCAAGGGGTTAACGTGCATTACTGCATGACGGGTGTTCAGTGTGTCTGGGTTGGAATTCACGATTCGACAACGCCGGCCACGAGTTCGTGACCATGACCACTCAAGTACCACAGCGACTTAAGGTACAAATAATTGGAAACAATTCCAATGACACAGTTGTTTGGTATTAATTTGATATTTCAATACTTTACAGAGTTTAACGACAATTATTCATTCATTTAAAATAGTTACATAGATCGGGATTCAAGGATTTTATGCTATTCATCTAAGCAATTTTATTTAATCCAAGTTTATTAATAAATATCAAAAGGAATTAATTATCAATTTAATTTATCATTTATATTTATTATTTACTTAATCTATGGTATCAGCGTGTAAAACTCAATTTAATACAAGAGCAATACATACAATATACAGGATCAGATCTTCATAAAATTTCTTAATAAATATTTGTACAGTTGTAATAAGGTCATGTAAAAATAAAATATCAAATTTTTTTAAAAAAATGTGCATTATTTTTTTATGGAAAAATTATTTGTTGTATACAAGAGACGTTTAGTTTTAGACAATTTTTAATTTACAGAGTGGATTATTGACTCTAAAGATGCGATACTAGCTCTTAACATTTCTGAATATAAGATTTCCCAAGAGCTTAGAATTTTAAGGGATGTCTAAACCACCTTCATACCCTCACAACTGCATATACTACTGGTAACATATGTAAGAATTTATTGTAAAGCAAGTAATATCGATTTCATAATGCAGAAGTTATTAACTATCTTTTGTTAAAATTTTACTTGACGTAAGCTCATATGAACAGTTTATTATCTTGGTCTTTTTCGACACCTTCTCAATAATCAAACTGAGAATTATACTTCGACTCCATGACTAGTTTCCTCTTGTGCGGATCAAAACTAGTAAGCTTATTTAATTCTTAGAGCATCTTGAAGAATACAAAATTATATTTTTAATTCAAAATACTTTTTAAATTTTAGGTTAATGTTTATATCTGATATTTTAAGTCACTGGATCGCGTCTTAGTGCGATATTTTGCCATCTGTTATATCGGGAAGTGCAAAAAGGAATTAAAAAATAAATGCCGTTGAACTGACTCTTTCATGTTGTAAAGAATTAGCATGCAGAGGTTATCTGATTGATTAAGAGAGGGCGCTGCTACATGTAAGGAATTAGCATGCAGATACGATCTGATTGATTAAGATAAGGTAAGATTGCTACATGAAGTAATAGCTTTTTTGAGTGAAAAAACGAAGGAATTGGAAAAAAATGAAAAAATGAGAGAAAAACGAGTTATTTTTAAAAAAATTCTTAAAATTCTATATACTGTGCGCATTTTTAAATTGTGTTAAGTGTTAACGAAAAATAATGAACAGTTATTATGGTCAATAGAAATCATGTTTTCAATTAGAACGATATAGGATCGCAATAACATTATCAAAAAAAAATTTAAGGTCATGGCCTCACAGGAGTTGAAAATCATCATATTATGTTTTCAGATAATAATAGCTCTAATATAGAGAATATTTCCACATATTGTATAAACTTCATTGACCGATTAAATAGAAAGTAATTTAAGCAGATAAATATCTACATTTATCAGTTCAGCAACTCTTGCATTTTTCTTCAAAAAGTTAACATGGCTATTCTTGAAAATTGCTCTTTTTTACATTATAATCTTACGCATAGACATTATATTTCTAACAAAACGTGGTCTCTTATTCCTCCAATCTAATTTTTATGCTTCAATCACCTCAAATAGAGGCAATTTCCATTCTTTTTATAAACATCTACCCAGAAAAAAATCCTTATTGATGACCACAACCTCTCCAATACGTAATCCAATCCAACCTAATCAAGTTCTGAATGGCTATCTCAATACGTCCACAGCCACCACCTACCGATTAAATCAACAAGTTCGGTAGATAATCAAAGCAATTTTTCACTCCAGGTTCATCGGCCTCTCCCTTTATGCAAAATGGCGGGTAAATAGCACCGAGATATAAAGTTATTCCGCTAAAGTGTGCGGCAATGGATAATGAGTTAGCGAGTTCATGAACAGGTACGCTTATCTTTGCACATCTAACACCTAAACCGTAATTTGCATACTTGTATCTAGATAGTCTGGTCCGCCTTCCGTAAAAAGATTTGATTAATATTAGCATGAAATGAGGCAAAAGAAAGGTACAGATAGATATCCATTGATTGACCTTTTCTAAGTGACCTTCGAGGCCACGCGTTCGGATATGGTTCACAGTTAAGGAATGTGTGGAAGTTTGTGGATGAGAGGATGGGTTGAAATTATTTATGGGATTTGATGCATCTAGTAAGCATAGCTTATAAAATACCAAGTATATTAATATTAAATTAACATCTAGATAAGAGAAAAATGATTTTTTTCTTCTTCTGAATTTTGTAACATAAATCATCAAGAATTATCTTGCTATCCTTTTGTGCGGTAAATTTGCTCGCCGTGGGGTTGAAATCTCTAGAATATCGTGGTCAAGTTCTATCATTAGGTAAATTTCTGAATGTTAAAATGCTGTAGAACAGAGGTTTTCACCTTCTTCGAAACATCATGACACACTTGAACCCATAATGGAATTCTCATGATACTTTTAAACTAAGATACTCTTAAAAAGTATAAAAATATTTAATAATGCAAATATCTGTCTGTATCTATATCCAGTGACGAAACGGAGAATATTAGGGCCCCCTTGCAAACTTAGGTTTTTCCTTAAATATTTTATAAATTGGTTAAATGCGTACTTGGCGTCAGTCAGGCTATGGGCCCTTAAGAGTCCTGCCCCCCCCCCTGCGATGCGGAGTTTGCGGGGGTGTACTTTAAGCTACTGTCTATATCTAAATCCTTCAAGACTCAGCCCACACGTTCATGCTGGGACATTCCCCGTTCCAGGAGGGGAGTAACAAAAATTTTTTTACTATTTTTTCCAGTATAAGTGGCGTTAGTATAATGTTAATAACCAAAAGAGTGTAACATTTAAAGGTAAACATATTTTGGGTCTTTAAGAGACCAGCATGCAGGGGAAAGGTTAAAGGGTTATGTCTTAAAGGATTACATCCATCTATATATTTCTGTCCATATATCTTCCTCTATCTATATATGTCTATATATATATCTCTATATTTCTCTCTCTCTCTCTCTATCTATCTGGATCTCTATTTATATCTATATATCTATCTATATATTTATCTATATCTATACATCTATCTATCTGGATCTCTATTTATATCTATATATCTATCTATATATTTATCTATATCTATACATCTATCTATCTGGATCTCTATTTATATCTATATATCTATCTATATATTTATCTATATCTATACATCTATCTATAGCTATAGCTATATATATATATCTATATCTATATATTTCTTTCTCTCTATCTATCTAGATCTCTATTTATATCTATATATCTATCTAATCTATATATTTCTTTCTTTCTCTATCTGGATCTCTATTTATATCTATATCTGTGGCGTACATATGGGAAGGGCTTGGGTACCATATACCAACAAAATTTTAATGTTCCTCGTAGGCATTACCGCTTCACGATTACGTCTACGTGTTGTTTAGAATATAACTCTCCTCCCCCTCATAAGAGAGGACTGTGTACGCCAGTAATCTATATCTAAAAATTTCTATCTATAGATCTATATTTATATCTGTCTATCTATCTATCTTTTTCTAAAAAAATCAGTCTTCATCGAGATCTATATCTATATGTATATATACACAAATTATAGGAGGATACAAGTTTTTCATTCTATAATATTTAGGAAAATTTTTTAGAAATACTTTAATATCAAGCGCATTAAAAATTTAATGCTTGGCCTGTGATGCTATTTTACAAATATCGGACAACAATGCATTTTTAAAATTTTAATGGAAAAAAACTACATTTTTTTTTAAATTTTAAAATGCAGTTACAAAGTTTTTATTGCACCTACATTTAAAGCATTTTGAAAATAAATGTTTAGTTTTTACTTAAAATCAAAATTTCTCAAAAACGTAAATTTTAACACAAATGAACATTAAAAAAAAATTTTTTTTTTATCTTATATCCTTTAAAACCAGGATACTAAAGGATTTCCTGTTTAGAATTCAAAATAATATTTTTAAAAAAGTAGTTTCTTATTTATCAAATATGTTTGGTTGTTGTTTGCACATAATATTAAATAATATGACCTAAATTCTCATATATATATTTGAAATTATTCGAATATTAATATAATATTTTGATTTAAATAATATGATTTTTTTTTCTGACCATTCTTTCCTGCATAGTTTTTTAATATATTTTCCCCCTCACTGTAGAGAAAAAACGATTTTACACTTCGCGTATTATGGTAAAAATGTGTGTATTTATATAAAATTGTTAGATTTTTAGAAGAACATCTTGGGATGGTCATCTTAAAGAGGACAAATGTATTTATGCATAATCAAGCAAATTTAAGAAACAAATATTTTTCTGTTTGAGAATATGCTTTTTGTTTTGTTTGAATTCTTTGATATTTTCAGTTAAATCAACCCTGACTGCACACACATGTTGGTATTAACATTTATTTCCTAGCACCTTTCTTTCCATCTCATACTGGCCAAAGAATGCTGTGCGATCAATTTAATATTCATATTTCTCATTCAGCCTTCAACTTTTGAACTTTCCCAGCCACAAAGCAAACAAGACAGAGAGAAAATTACAAACAAAACGTTCTACAGAATATAATAGACTATTTTTTGAAAAACAAATCTTTCAACTATGGTATCAATCACAAAAAAAGATTTGTTTACACCAATCTTCGCTTCACATTATAAAACACGAACAACTGTCCAGTCTTCAACATCTTATTTGTGTTAAGCAACCGATCTGAAACTATACAATGATCACATAGCAAAGGGGAAAAAAATCCCTATTCTTTGAAAAAAAGCCGACGAATTATGATTAATCTTATAAACAAAGAAAAGACAAAATACGGCAACATCACCAACAGCAAGAAAAAAAGTAGGCGTGGCGAAAGATTTTTCACACCTGTACGCTATTTTATGTTAATGAGGAGGTCTGGGGCGACCACTAATCACATGCTGATAGGCTTTCAACCACAACAGTACTGCGGCTGTAATTATAGACAGGCTATTTCTTCTAAGGGTCACGGTCGTCTTCAACTAGCGGTTAGAACCGAAAGTGATTGTGGACGGCGCTTGTGGCAACACCTTCCTATGTCTGACTTTGTGCACGTAGACTTGTTATGAAGATAGGGATTTTTTTTTGTCTTTTTTTTTGTGGAGTTGTATTTAGTTTTTGCTTATTCTTCAGTGTGATTTTTATTTCCACCTCAAGTGTTCTTGTTCCTATTTCGTTTTTTCCCCGTTTTGCGTTGAGTGAAGATTATGGATGTTGTAGTTTGGTGGTCCTTTGCGTTCTGACGTAGTTTTGGATGAAGAATGGGGAATGTGAATAATAATAATAAAAAAGTATGCTGTTTGTTTGTATGTGTGATTTCATGTCGCATACGCTTTTCAAGAAAGATTTACTGCTAGTCGTTTTTCTTCTCTTTTGTTTTTGTTTTTTTTTTGGTTGCTGTTTTATTCGGTTTCGGACTTGATTAACGGTTAAATAGCGTCGTTTAGGTTTAATGATGGGGAATTTAAATGAAATTTTCGGTTTCCTTTCCATATGTTTGGGTGGATCGTGGGTTTATGGAGAAAAAAAGTATAATTTATTGGAACCTATCTATGCGAAAAAGATGTTTTATAGTATGGAGACTAAAATAAAAATATACCGCGTCTTTTTCTAGAATCTAAGCCGCACACCCAATTCTCTAATCGTTTTTGAGAAAAATAAAAATTGTGAAAATATTCATCAATATACGATTCTTAAGAAATTTTTTAAAAAAATTAATGAGGAAAAAAAAAAAGAAGTTAATAATTTATTTATTTAAGTTTTATTGACCAGTTAATTATTTAGTTATTTGGTGCTGGCGTCGCCATTTTCCCAAACGGTGTCGTCTCCCGTGCCATCCAATACATTTGTTACGCACCATTTTTTTTTTTAAGAATGTATTATATAAGAATGTGAAAGAATTATTAAAGACTGTTGAACATTTACAAACAAAATTACATTATTTTGTTTACGCCATAGACGTATATTTGTTTCATCCATGTGAAATTTTCAGTGGCCGCTATTCTGCTTTCGTTTCTTTCTACATATTAAATTGGCTTCCTTTCCGAAACGCCATCTTGATGCTATTACCGATATCTTTGATGTTTAGGTGATTAAAAGAAAATGTATACAATTTTTTTTTTCTAAATACGAGCAGACAACGATGTTTAGAACAAACTCAATTGCTGGAGATAATGAAGTCATCAAAGCAAGTGGCCAGAATGGACGGTAAAATTTTTCTTTTGAAAGGGTTGATACTCAATTTCCCCCATCCAACAAATGTTTTGCCTTCGATTCTAAGCAGCACCCGATTTTTAGTAGTGTTAGCACTGGAAAAATGACGCGGCTTAGATTCGAGTATGCGATCGCTTAAAAAAATTTCAGAATTTTTAATTTTTCCATAACAAAGTTAAATTTTTGAAAAAATGGGAAAAGACTTAATTTTGGCTACATGATTTTCGCTGAAATTAAGAATACTTTTTTACTGTATAAATAGCCAAAAACGATGAATATTGATGAATGAGTACTGAGTAGTAGGATGTACACTGTAATCAGTGGCGCACACAAGGGGGGGTATCCTGGGGCTCCGGACCCCCCTCCCCCAAAGCCCTTGAGTTTTTTTCGATTAATGATAATCCTTTTTCTTAATAACGTAAAATTTAATTAAGTACTTATAATTTACAATTTAGTTTATTAATTAATGCTAATTATTAATTAAGTAATTTATTTTTTACTGCTTTTTGTTAACAAAATCAGAAGAATCAATTGGTGTTGTCTTGAGGTATGATACGAGTTGGGGGACTTTCTACCATGGACTCCTCCCTTAAAAAATTTTTGTGTGCGCTACTGACTGCAACACATTTCATAACCAGTGGCGAATATTAGAATATTAAGCACCCCCCCCACACACACACAACGTCAGATTTTGTGTTTTACAAAGGATTTCAAAACCGTAACATAACATAGTCTTTAAGACCCCTAGAATCCTGCCCCCCCCCCCCCGTGATTCGGGGGTGGCGTGGGTGTGTGTAACGCCACTGTTCATAAACCCATCGGGTCTCCACCTGCATCGTCTAATCTGTCCGATCCAAGCTTTTCCCCATCTCCCGCTTTATCACGTACTACTTTGCGCAGTAAACTTTTTAAAAAATTAATACTAAAAAAAAGCTATTAAATTTACCTAATGTTTTTTTCTTTAACTATTTAATAGGTGCCCTTTCATCGCAATAAATGCTGAAAAGTACTAAAATACCTGCTTCTTTGGTAAAAATTACATTGATTTTTTACCGTAAAAAAGCTCAAATACCTAAACCTTGTTCCCCTTGTGGTAGCACTTAAAATAAAAAATAATTTTTATTTATTTTCCCCTTCTCCTATATATCAAGGGACATCTTTTCGCATAGGTAGTTTTTGAAATTCTGAAGAAAAAAAAGAATTACCCTCTAATATATAATTTAATATTAGAAGTGTTCAGAGTAAGATAAATCAAATTTTAATAACTCAAAAAATATAGTATAGTGGGAGAAACTGAGTGCAAGGACACAATTTCACTACTACTGCTGTTTGTTAAGTGTTATATCAAAAGGAGGGAAAAAATGATCCGAAGAAAGTTTTTATTTGTTATGTATTTAAAATTATTAATAAATAAAACATTTATGAGAAAATATAATAACCGTCTTACATTTGAACCGTAATTTAGAAGAAAAAAATTAACTAAAATGATTTATTTTATAAGCTTAATTTTTTCTCATTGCAGAAGATACTGATAAAAACAGGGCTTCTAACTGTAATTATTTTCAGTTTGGTTCAACTAAAAAAAATATATCGCTTCAGTTCCGGTTTTCGGTCCACTAAAAATAACGATTTTCGATTCAGTTCCGAATGAATAATTTTATTTTATGTATATTCTTATTTATACTAAAAATATAATTCTATTATAAAAAATGCAGTTATAAGGTTGACATGTAATGTGATGATAGTTATACGGTTAATGTTCAATTGGGAAATATTGTTGAGTATGTTACAGTAACAAAATGATTGAAGATATATCGAACCGAAATAAACCGGTATTTTTTTCGGTTCAGTTCCGGTTTTCGTTCGGACCAAGATAACGGTTTCTTCCGGTTATCGATTCAGTTCCAGTTCGAAGCCCATGAAAATACTATAAATCAAAATTCTGTTATTACGATTTTAAATCATTTCTTAAGTTCGTAAGTCATTCACTACACAAATATGATTTTCTTCTTATTTTAATTTGAAGCCGAGGTAGCTTACTGCAGAGGTCCCCAACCCCCGGACTGAGGATCGGTCAGTGGATCAAATGGTGCCGGACCGCCCAAGGAACATTAAATTCTTTCTTTTTTATTTACTGTTGTGTACTTCTCTCGGGTTTGAGCGACTTTCACTATATATTCATTTTTTGGTGTAACAGTATTATGTTTAAATACAATTAAATTAAAATTATTAAATAAAAAAACAATCTAAAATGCAAACAATTAACCTTCCCCCGCCCCACGTAGTAAAATTATTAAAAGGTTGACCGGTAAGGCGGCGATAAAAGGTTGGGAAGCACTGGCTTAGTGGACATGGTCGCAGACTCGTGGCCGGTGTGATATGAGTTCGAGCCCTTAGTGTCACTGAAGACCCTACGCGTAGAGGAGCTGATGCATGTTAAATCTGTCGAGGCGTGGTGTGGAAGTTCGGAGAGGGAGTGGTGCCAGCTCAGATGAGTCCAGTGGCGTAACGGAGAACATTTGGGGCCCCCTGCAAAATCAAGTTTTGGGCCCCCAAGTTGGATTTTACAAAAGGTAGGTACTTGGCGGCAGATAGGCGTTGGGTCCCCTAGAACTTTGCCCTCCCCCAACGACGCGGGGGTGTACGTTACGTCACTGGGTGTGTCCTCGTCACTTGTCCATGGCTCAAAATTATCTGATTGGCTATAACCTTCATGTTGCTTTTAAAATGACTTAAATAAATTCTCTCTTAGTTTTATTTTGGAAAAAAAATTAAATATATATACCGTAAAATCCGGCGTATGACGCGCACTTTTAACACAAAAAATACGATCGAAATTTAAGGGGGCGCGTTATACGCCGGGTATAAAAACAATAGCTTTAAAAATAACAAAAGAGATGAGCATAAAAAAAATTGCTTCTACACATATCGAAATACTGTTTATTTAAAAGAAATGGCATGCCTTATGAACTAAAAGAGTTAAAGTTCTAGAAGTATACTATTTTTTTTTTAAATCCTGGGATAATAATTTGAATCAATGACCTCAAAACATAAAAAGCATTCCTACGTACATTTCAGGTTTCTTTCTAAAAAAAAAGGGGGGGGGCGTTATACGGCGAATATACCTTAAAATTTAAAAATGCAGCTTGAAAGTATAGGTGCGCGTCATACACTGGTGTACTCCGGATTTTGCGGTACTTTGAGATATTCCATTGTATTTTACATATGCAGAAGTTTTTTTTTAATAGTCATTTATTTTCCGATGTAATTTTCAAGATTTTTCTTCTTCGAATCTACAACAGAAGCTTTGCAAATATGATTTGTAATTACGTAGAATATTTTCTCCGATATATATCCTAATGTATATTTAACCCTATTTGGTTTATCTTTTTTATATTAATATGGCTAATTTCTTCAATTATTACTTTGCATGTGCGTTGATTGCTTCATAATGTAATTTAGATCTCATTACAGATTATTTAAAATGAAGTGCTTGTTATTATTATTAACATTAATATGTCCATATCTAATTATTTCTAGTATTTATTGCGGTAATAAAATTCAAATTCAAATCAATAAATTACTTGATTTAAAGATAATGTTCGCGTATAAATTAATGTATTTGTCATGTATTAAAATTACGTTTTGATCGTTTGGTAATGTAAGAATATAATGTATTATTTAATAACAACAATTTCTTCAACGGAACGGTGCAATTATTTTAAGAAAATTATTTCAGAAATATGGACGATAAAGCTTTTCTCTCCTAAAAGGTATGATTAGTCATTTGAGTAAAATGATAAAAACAAAATTGTATGACTAGTCTTTCACAAAGGTATGAAAAGTTTATCAGAGTTCCTCAGATAACTTACGGCTTACGTCATATTTAAAATATTGGATAAATTATGCCGCGTCATAAATTTACTGGCCAGCGAAGACTCTAAATCTTTATGAATTGCGACCTTTTGAAAAACCGATAATTTTCAACATCTTCCTATGAATGGAGTGGTAATTATAAAAGTGGAATAAGTCATATATTTTATATTTAGAAACGCTTGTGAATAAAAGTTTTCCAATTATTTGGATTTATAATAGTGCATTTTTAAATTGAAATTGTATGCGTAACGTTTTAGTTTTGTTGTTTTAAAATTGCTTAATTTTTTTGTTACATTCTTCACAATATAATCCTGTTTTTGCCGTAAACTCCGTCGAATAACACTCACTTATACTTTTAATTGCATTTTTTATTTTTAGGTATATTCTCCATATAACGCTGATTCCCATTTTAATACCCTTTTATAAGCTTCACCTATATATATGTAACGGAATCTTTGAACTCAATTTTTACCCATTTTAAAAGGTCGGATTAATTTGAAATTTTGCTCAAATGTCCAGGACCGCTAAAAATACAATAATTTAATAATTTTGTTCCATTGTCCTGATAAGGATCACCAGGATTAACGATTTCCTACTGTCAGATCCTATCGCGCATCTGGCGACTAATTTCAGACCCTATTTCCAGATTTGGCGACTAATTCTAGATTTGGCGACTAAATGATTAAGTTACAAATCAGTTCGATTAACTATAAAAGGGTGTTTTTTAGTTTTTTAAAACTATAATTTATTATTTATGAAGAAACCTGGAATGTACGTTACCACACACAATGTTCCTATGTTTTTAAGTAATTTATTCACAAGGTTTTTTCCCAGACTTTTAAAAAAATGGTATACTGTTTCAATCAATACTGTTCAAGAACTACAAATCATTATGTTTATAAGGTATGTCATTTCTTTTAAATAAACATAATTTCGATATACGTAAAAGTCTAGATTTTTTAATAATCATTTTTTTTTATTTTTAAAGCTATAATTTTTATATCCGGGGTTATAATATGTACCCATAAATTTCAATCTCATTTTTTGTGTTAAAATTACGCAATATACGCCAGATTTTACGATAATTGTAAGTTTTGTGATATGTAAAGTGTTACATTTCCAGTATTATAATTTTGAACGGACTATTTCAAATATCTCGGTATTGTGGAAAAAACTCAATTTAAAACTGCTTTAATACTCGCGGGCACGTATAAAAGGAGTCAGAATAAATGCAAGAAAATAAACATAGAATGAAATTTATACATGTATGAAGAACATTACCTTCTTAAAA